>KZ678547.1:47030-63978 GCA_003019895.1 Coniella lustricola | reverse complement strand
AAAAAAAAAAAAAAAAAAAGTAAAAAGACCACGACACACCGTCAAATAACCAGGCTTATATCCACCGTCACCGTATACTTCAGACTCGGGAAGAAGAAGTGCTCTCAGAACGACTCTCAAAATAGACCCCCACGCCAGCAAAATGTCTCCAAACTCTAAAAGTCTAAAAGCGCCATGCCGAGCTTCCATAGCGCTTGATGGCGTAACCACAAGCTTTCGGGAATCTAGCAAACAGAAAGTATAAATTTTGTTAGCGTCCACCCTGCGGGATCTGACAAGTCAGTAAAAGTCTGGGGAAGTCGGGTTTGATTATCAAAGTCTCGCAAGCTCTGAAAATCAAAACAGAGAAGAAAAAAAAACCACCAAAAAACAACAACCGAATAGCATCAATGAAGATCTCCTCGAGAGCATCAACGTCAAGTGAAATGTATGGACCAGCAGGACTACGCGTCTACTGCCCATGGCATGCCGGTTCCGGGTGGCAAGCAAGTTTGGTTATATACCAGGGAGGTATATAATGCTTTGGCAATTGCATCAAACGGAAGACACACCGCTCTGCATTTTGCGGTGCCGTGAGTTCGACGATCTTTGCACGTCGTGCCGAAGCTCCATGGGTGCAGCTCGGTTTCAGGAGACCTCATCTCGTCCAATTTACCATAGTACTATATGCGGATCTTTGAAGAAAGTAAGCGTGGTTGTATGAGTTTCCCGAGTAAGCGAATACGTTGAACCGTTGTATGATGCCGACCACACAGACGATTCTACTATAGCAGTCAATTAGTTGGCCATCAATACTGCTGATCCATACGCTTGTGCGGCAAAGCACGCAAGCGATCAGCATTGAAGTGAATTACTATGTATCACATCGACCTACATGCATATAATACAGTGCATATACCGCGACTTGGTCGGGTGCGTTATAGACCGGAGATAATCAACAAGAGGGAGGTCGCATCCAATTCCTATAACAAGAGTAGTATTGTGCCCACGCACACCGGCAACAACCCAATGGCTGCTGCAGAGCTGGGTCAAAAGAGGCAAGAGAACGTGTCGATTCAGGGGACTTTTTCTTGTGAGGTGACTACTCTCAATTAAACACGACTTTGAGCAGTTGCCGGCAAGAAAGGGGCAGAGGAGGGGGTGCTAAGTCGTTTCTGGAGTCTTTACAGGAGGCAGCGGCAGCAGCAGGAGGAGAAGGAGGAGGAGGAGGAGGACCTGCTCGGCAATATTGCTGACCAAGTTATGGTTGTGGATATCTATGTACCTCGGGATCTCGACATGATGGAGAAAAGGTTCCGTCCGGAGAAAAGCACTTGTAGTAACCATATCGCACGTTTAAAATTGAGCACGACAAGGCCTCAGACCATCCAACCGGGCTGCGGAACATTTACGCGCTGTTTGTTTTTTTGTTGTTTTTTTTAAAAAAAAAAAATTGAGAAAAAAAGAGTTTAATTTTTTTTATAAAAAAAAATTGGTTTCCTTTCACTCATGGAGGAATCACCAGCAACGAGTTATTCCCGCAGAATTGCAGAGATCGCTTGGAAAACATCCGGAGAACCCGCTTACAAACACGTGGAAGTGATGGGATCGGATTCGTTCCGCGGATGGGTGCGCTCGGTGGCTGTGTAGGCGATGTAACCTTTGATGCTGGGCCTGGTGGTGATAATGTGCGACGCTCCTCCCGGACCCAGCAGGCTGGGTAGGATTTGGGGGAACTGCCCTCTCGACGGTGGGTAATTCTAATACAAAGGATTGGGAAATAGGGCTATCGTAGAAGCGCGGCTGAAGACAGCGGTCGTGTATATGCAGAGTCAACAGGCCAAGGGGGGAGACTGAGCACTCGATGCGACCCTGAGATTATTCCACTTCGAGACCCTGAGAGCAGAAGAGGGCGGGCGAGCAAAGAGAAGCAGTGATATACACTTCGTCGCTCACACAATGACAGACACAGCCAAAAGACAGGGGGAGTAAAATGGCGTGCGATGTCCATGTCCAGTTTTCCTGCTCCGCGCCCCAAGGTTCTTCCCGCTCACAGACTGGAAATTGACGCACAAGTCACGACTGCAACCCAGCGTTCAGGCCCTCGTTCGAACGAAGCAAGGGTCAGTGGAAGCCACCGAGCTGTTGGTCGACAGTGGACCCGGTGGGGCCGACATTACCGGAGCTGCATTATGCCGTTTTATATGTCGGGTCGGCACTGCATCCTGGGCAGTCTGCCTTTCTGCAAGGGAGCATGTCGGTGAGATCAGAAAGTCCGCTCGGCTAAGAGATGCGTCATCCACTTCTTTGTCGGTTTGTCTTGGACGATTCGTAGCTCTCTGGATCGTAGTGCGACTACGAGGAGGAAGAGACAACGGGAGATTCATCGATACTATGGCAGTCGATCAGGGCCGGTCATGAAAATTTCCCCCCTTTGGACGAATCCGGGACTGGTGGAGTCGAGCCGAGCTGTGGGCTTCCAGGATTCCAAGGCACATCACACAGGTTATGTGTAATGGATTCTCGAACATGGCATGTGGGTTCCGTCCAGCTGAGCCATCCACGAGTGTCCAGGCCGGTGTCGACGGATGATGGATATTAGGCCGAGCTAGCACTGTTGACAGCATTACGATCGCCACAATTTGTTCCATCCGTGGCCAGCTCGTACACTGTGGCCTTGGTCGTACAGCACAGGTGGTCGGTGGGAGAGCGTGTTTCAGCCCTATCTTGGGCAGAGCATGCTATGGAAACCCGAGAGATGGGATTGAGAGAATGTCGATTCTCATCTACGAGGCCTGTCAGTGTCTCACGGCGTTGATGCCATTGATCCTCCGTTCTTGTCCCGCGGTGAAGCGCAATGTTTTGGTGCGACGGGGCTTTCTTGACAAGGCGCTTCTCTTGTCCATCTCTTGTCCATGGCAATGTTCCTTCGGCCCCCGAACTAGTAGTAGTAAGAATCGCTGGGCTGGTACTTGGCCGTGCGGGAAAGGCTTGGCTGGCCGACAGGACGGACTGGCGTGGCTGGAGTGTTGTTTCTGAGTCGTTGCCGCTCGACACTTGAGACCAAAGGGCATGCTCGCAACTACAAAGCCACGGCAAGTTTCAAGACAGCTTCAGCCTTCACAGTGTCGATTGGGCAGTCTGGAGCAACCCAGCATGGCTGCTCGCTGTCTGTGCTGTGTCAAGAGACAGGTCGAGGCCCTGGCTGCACGAACCCAAGACCGTCGAGTGTTTGAGACTCGATATCACGCTCTCAGCAGCATCTCGCACCAGGCCCTGGGACGACATGGACCCCGTCTGCACATCTTTGCAACGACACGACGACGACGACGACGTTAGACATAGAACGAGAACTGACATTTCAGCCCAACGACCTTGACCGCATTCGACGTAGCGCAGCAAACATCTGTGCGACTAGTCGACGGCAACGCAGGTACCCCCATCGCAGATGGGCTGCAAGGCGAAGGGATAGGCCTGGTTCGCAGCTGGCCACCCACCGCTCAAGTACTGCAGCCGTTCGATCAGCATTGCTCGGCGCTGTTTTCAGCCATTTGCGCCGGTCTGCGTCCCGGTCCAGTGTGCTGGCGCAAATGTCCAAGTGCTGCGCTGTTCCCCAAGTCGACGCTGGACCTGTCTGCGTATACTCGATGCAGCACCAACCAGCACTCTTTCGAAACGGCCTAGGAAGCCCTGTGGTGCCAGCTTTGCCCGCACACGACACTTGCACTAGGCTCTATGCGACGGGAACCGCAGTCCATACAGTCTGCGGAACCACAGACCCGACGCCGCTAAGATGAAGCCCAGTGGAGTCTCGTGGCCTCGTAGAAGCCCTAGAAGGGTTGATCGCTGTTTAGCAGAGATTCCAGCACCCCTTTCAGGGGTGAGTCCTGCAGGGCGAGAAGACCCCCAGTTCCAATATGGCAGACAGTCCCAAAAGCTCCCTCTCTGGTGGAGAGGACGGCGCATGAAGGAAAGACTGAAAAACGGTGGCGACCCTCGGCACTTCTCGATGACTTTCTCAAGAATGGGGACGAGTCACAGACTGTCTCTCGAGCTGTCAAACACTCAAAGTGTGCCATGGGCCCGGTGCTTCTTCTCAACGTCCAGCAGCAATAAGCAGTTCCTCTCACCCCAAGCCGGACGCTGTTCTCCAGATGATCACCATTCTGGGTCCTATACCTACCTATATACGACACGTCTTGGAGAGCGGAGCGATTCTGGACGATTTTACGGTACTCTGATGACGGCATAGTACTCGGGGTTCTCGACTGCTTCGTTTGGCACTTGGTGTGAGCCCAAGTGTACTTATCATTTGTGTTTCTTTGTTTTCTCGCTTTGGTGTTGAGGCCCATCACTGCACCAGCATGACGATTTACGAAGACGACGCACCCCATGTGCTCGGGGCCGCGGCGACCCTGATGGCCCTGGGCGTCATCAGCTATGTGCTTCGAGTTTATGTTCGACACAACTCAAAGATGTGGGGATTGGAAGACACAGTCATGACCATCGGGATTGTGAGTACTGTCCGGTGCTTTCCGTGGGCGAGGACGGCCAGAGAGGCATCGTATAGGGATATAGGGACTGGTCAACACATCTAACAATCAGCCTTCCTCAGGTCCCGTTCCTCGTGCTATCCATAGCGTGCATCCTCGGCGGTCTCAACGGCATCGGGGTGAAAGATGCGCACATTGCAGCGAGGACAGACGCCGACTATGCGACAATGGGCATGATGTACTTCTTCCTCTTTGAAGTATTCTACTGCGCAGCCATCATACCAGTCAAGCTGTCCATCTCGCTGATGCTGATTCGCATTGCACAAAATCGAAAGTACTACATTTGGACGGCGTGGGCCATGATGGCTCTGTTCTTCCTCGCGGATGGCGGCGCCCTGTTTTATATCATCTTCCAGTGCACGCCTGTATCGTGAGTGCTTGCCGTTACTGTTCACAGTACATCATGAAATAATGAGCCGACCTCGCACATTTGCTAATCTCGCTGTATCCTCCCTCAGGTATGCTTGGGACACCAACCAAGACGGCTATTGTCTTCCCGCCTCCTGGCTTGCTGATGTGTATTACATGTGCACTGCCGTCAACATAGTCACGGACTGGACAACTGCTCTGCTGTGAGTCCTGCTCTTTGCGTGACTGCCACTTCATGGTTTGTGGTCTTTGTGATGGACTGACACCTCTTGTTTGTGCAGCCCCATCCCGCTCCTGTGGCATGTCAAGCTGGAGCGCAGCGAAAAGATGTCTGTGGCTGGCATCCTGGGTCTTGGTATCTTGTACGTCCTCATCCTGCCGTGTCAAATGTTGCTCGCCCAATTTGACTGACACTACTCTATGCAGCGCGAGTCTCGCAGCATGTGTCCGTTTGAACTACACCATCAACCTCACAAGCAGCACCAACTACCTTTGTATGTCTTGTACCGTCCCGAGTCCAAACATCGTGGTGTTCCTTGCACAACTAACCAGCCTTCAGACGAGGTGTCCAATGTGTTGATATGGGGCTACATGGAAGTGGCCGTTGGAGTGGTACGTCCTCGCTTGACACAACACACTGTGTCGTGCTTCATGTATCTAACAAAACACCCCTCAGTTCGTTGGCTGCATCGCCACCCTCCGGCCTCTGTTCCGCTCCATCTTCCGCCTGGGCTCCCTCGGCAGCTCCGCAACCAAATCCGCCTCGGGCCCTTCCAAGCTCGGCTTCGCCAGCAACGCTCGCCACACCTACGACCAGTTCTCGAGCCACCGCGACTACGAAATGGGCGACATTGGCACCACGAGCCGCGCCTACAAGGGCTCCACGGGCCCCAGCGGACCACCCTCGACGTCGGGCGGGGCCAGCGAGAGCGATAGCATGGAGCAGGCGCTCATGGACAAGAACGAGAAGCCGGGTGCGGGCCACCAAGGAGTCATGGTCAGCAGGCAGATACACATTGTTCGCACGTCCAAGGAGGATGTGTGAGGCCCGTGGTCGAGGCTATTGATACTACTACTACTACTACTACTACAACCACTACTACTACAACAACTACTACTACTGTCTTTGGAAGCACCCTTTGTCTGGGTTGCCTTGGTACTCATGTTTGCTTTGTTGAAGCCTGCTTTGTCTCAATTTTTGGAGCGCTCAATCGCGGGTGGTCTCTCTGATGTTTATATTTCTGATATATTATACCCTTATACCCTTTCCAAAGTTTTTGGATTAATATACATTACAAACGTTTCCTTCCTCTGTTCACGACTGCCATGCTAGTGCTCGGCCTTTCTCGACTGTCACATGTCTGGTATCTGTCTGGTATACTTGACTGCACATCTTGCTACGAACAATGTACTATTCCTTTTCACAAGAAAGGCTGACAACCCGTTCAAGCTTCGAGACTTACTCATCGTCCAAGACGAATTGTTCTAAAGAGAAGCTGTCAGTGTCTAGCGTCAGCGAGATCCTAGCGTCCTTCACTAGCACGTCCATCGCCATCATCACCGCCAGACTCAATGGGACCCCTGCATCCAAAGTTCCGTGCTCAGGTATATAAATAAATCAATTCCCCGTACGCCACATACTCCTTGCTCCCACCGCAATGACCCAGAGAGTTCCGCACAGACATGAGATCGGTTTGGTCTTTGATCAAACCAATCCGTCGCTTGTCACTCTTGGCACAGATTTCGACACCCACCCGCCCCGGGATAGAACATCTTGATTGTAGTCTAGCGCAATGCCTCGACACGGCGTGCGGGCGCGCGCGTGCGCCCGCAAACTACGGGCTCTTCAGGTTTTGTTGTCGTCGTATGCGAATTGGGCGCGAGGGCATACAAAAGACGATTCGGTTGTAGGCATGACTCGGCGGGTCGCTTTTGCATTTGATGGCCGGAAATCCCGTATAACCACCAGACCAACAGCATGAGAGTTGACCCCTCTAATACTACACTTCAGACCGAGTCTGGATAGTCAGGATGGTGTGAAGTTGGAACAGCCGAGATGAGCGTGACAAACAAACTGTGGACGGGTCTGCGCCCGTGGACGAGGACAGGAGCAACTTTTCAACGGTCGATGAGTCTGACGTCGTAATTTAGTGGACAAACGATTGTCTGGTCCAGTGAACACATGTACTGGTCAGAGAATAGTCCCCCGAATAGGGTTGCTGGCCATGCAAGCCAAGACAGAGAACACAAGAACCGAGAACAATCCGTTCGTCTCAAGGGTGCCATATCTGCTCCTCGGACTCGTCTCTGGCCCGACATTCTACTACCGTACATCGTGGAACTCGCACGTTCTGGTGTGTACTGTGTCTCCTAAAATAGTGGATCTACGCCAATGATCAACACTAGGCCACTGACCAACGTCAACAGGAGCAGATGGGCTTGTTTGGCCTGTTGATCACTTTTGCATGTGCAAGGGAAACCCCCGTCCGAGAAAGTTGACAATGGACCCGTCTTTGTTTGGTGGCTCGCACTCGGCACGACGTCTACGTGAGGTCCACCTTGTCGGTGGTCCCCTTACGAACGATACCAATTGGGTGGATCTAGAAGAATCTGGAGCTCATGATGTGCTCCCGTAAATGAGAACCAAAAGACTCTCGCCTTGCTGCTGCTCTTTTTTTCCTTTTTTTTCTTTCTTTCTTTGCTGAAATGTGACGACGGCACGAGGGTCTAGAATCGTGGGGTTGCGTTTTATACTCAACTTTCGTTCAACGTCCATCAAACAATCAATACTTGTAGGTATAAGTTACCAAAACTCTTTGGCGCTCATCATTACTCATTGAGATATCTATATTCATAATCTGTGCACATGTATGGTCCAAACTCGCAAACAAAGTCACACTATCAAGTAGTTGTGTAAAGTCCTCAAAGCAGTATTTCCACAAGACCATGCTGATCAGCCCGCAATAGACTTATCTGGCGGCAGGGAAAAGCGAATCCGCGGCACACGGTGTGGAGGTGCCGTACGATAGATCAGGACCTTGTACAGGTCGACATGATCATGTGGAAAAACTTGGCTGTGACAGGCAAGTGACAGCCGAATATTGGCCCACGTCTCATACTACCATAGCATAGTCAAATTGACAGTCAGAAGATCTGTTCTAGTAGCGTGTACTGGTTTCTCAAGCTATATCATCACTAACTTATCTGGATAGTCGACTTCTGCCCGGTGGCCCTTGGACGGTGGGCGATGCAGGGAACTTGACACAAGCCGTTGAGACTCTGGAGATTGGGATGTTCGCACCAGCTCACTAGTATCGTTGAAGGATTCTCATTAGGCCGATCATGAGGAGTTTGGAGTCCATCTATATGAAGAAGAGCGCAATAACAGCCAATCGGAATTTAAAGGGGTCAAATTACATAGCCCGCTCGACCGCGCCCGAGACAGCAGATATCGTTCAATCGTGTTCTAGAATCAGGCTCACAAAAGGCCAGATTAAAGTCGACGAAATGGACAAGCCGTGAGATTGTTTGCCTCGTCGTACAGTCCAGATGCCACAAGAAGATGGAATCGGTGTCTCATTTCAATTTGAGCATGTTGAAGCCCTAGACAACACTATCATTCCGCCCAAGAGTATCGACAGAGCACACCAAATCGTCAAGCACATATCCAACACTAATTCGACAAACTTGGCATTGCCAGACTACTCCAGACTACTCCAGACCATGCTTCAACCCCCGAATCACAACCATGGCTCCCCAGGCACCAGGGTCCGGAGGCAAATCAACGGCATCTCCATTGCCGTTTCCATGCCCGTTCTGCTGCGCGGCCGCAACGTAGGTGGCTCTGCCCAGCTTGGGCTTCATCCTTCGCGTTGCGTCTGCGCCTCTCATTGCTGCAGCGACTCCCTCATGCAAGCTGGCGGTCTCTCGGATGGCCTCCACAAACGGGATCAGGGTATCCATGACGGTGCGATCTCCCACCTTGGCAGGCGTGTACTTGGACAATTGTTGGAGTGCGGACGACAATGACCGTCCCCATGTCTCCATCACCTCGGACGTTCCTGGGTGGTTCAGGTCGTCCTCGACAGCCTGGCGTAGGGCCACAAAGAATATGCCCAAGATGCCTCCCAGTGTTCCTCCCATCTTGGTTTCGACAATGTCCTCCAGTTCCACCAGCACAGTGAGGACTGACCCTGCGGCCGCTATGCTGTTGCTGGCGTTGGTATCCAAAGCCGCCAGGAGGCTTGTGGCGCCTGTCTTGAGGGTCTCGCCGCAATCGCCATCGCCCATGAGCGTGTCCCATCGCGTGAGGTCGGCTTCGGCGTCAATGAGATCGTGGCACGCCCTGCGCAGCATGCTGTCGAGCAGACGCGGGTCCATTGTCAGGTCTCTTGCACGGTCCATGGCTTTCTTCTTGGCCTCGTTGGGAGAGTCAATGTGGACCAACTGCTCTGTTCTCCTTGCATGTCGAGACGAGGAGCCAGCTTGCGCGCCAGCAACGGTCTCCCAGCACGTCTCTGTCTTGACATCCACAAAGGCCTTGATGTCCTGGATCGAATATCCGCAAGCACTGTCCCGTGCCGCGGCACTGATATTGATCAAGGACAGGGAGAAAGCAGGAGCATTGAGTGATGTTTCCAAAGGCCCGACGTAGACACGCACCGGGTCGATTTGCCAGTCGCGGTCCAGCTGCGTCAGGATCTCGTCCGTCAAGGCTCCCAGCTCAAGCTCCGAGATGCCGCCGTAATTGCTGAGTAGCAACAGCGTCTCGTCTCGCGGTGCAAAGTGGACGTAGCCTCGCTCAGGGTCGGTCTCATCGAGGCAGTAGGCGAGCATACGTGTCACCAGGTCAGCTGCTGAGGGTGCTGGGGTGATTTTGGTGTAGCCTGGCTCGTTGTGCGGTCCGGTGCCGATTTCGATGCTTGTGGTGTTGCTATGGCCGAAGGCATGCCCGTTGGTGTTGGTGTTGGTGTTGGTGTTGGTGTTGGTGTTGGTGTTGGTGTTGGTGTTGGAGTTGGTGTCGCCATTGCCATTGCTAATGCCATTGCCAATGCCATTGCCGTCCTTCTTGTCGTGGTCGTGCTCTTGTGCTGGCCCTACACGGTCCGCCTCCACCGTCCGTCCGGGAACATGGCAATGGTCGAGTGTGGCGGCGATGGAGACAATCTGCTGCGACACAGCAAGACCCAGGTTGTACACCTGGTCTAGCGACGCGCCTTGGCCAGCAGCACCGCCCATGATCTTCAATACCCCAATCTGACCAGCCAGCCCCCGCCGTCCGACGAGATTGCGTGCTCCAGCCTCGTCTGACCCTCTTCCTACAGAGACATCGTCACCGCAGATGATGATCCTGCACGGTCCGCGCGGCCGGCCGTTGTTGGCGGTTGTCCCACACAAGCTGTTTGCCTTTTCGTTGGCCAGGCCAAAGTGAAGACAGTCCCCGGTGTAGTTGGTCACGACGAGTATCGTGCCCTCCTCGCTCGGCACCGCCTCGACGGCAGCGAGGATCTGCCGTGTGGAAGGGGAAGCAAAGATGTCGCCGCAGACAGCGGCCGCAAGCATGTTTTGGCCCACATAGCCGGCCCATGCGGGTTCGTGGCCGGAACCACCGCCTGAGATGAGGCTGACGCGGGTCGGCGGGTGGTCTGGGGTGAAGACGACGCGGTGGGACTCGTCGAGGCGGAGGGCAGGGGACGAAGAGAGCAGACCGCGAAGGGACTTTGTCACGAGCCCATTGGGAGAGTGGAAGAGGTGTGTTTTGGACATTGTGGCAGTGCCGTGGCTACGTGTACTTGTGATTTCTGGAGACAATATATTGGAGGTTTGACTCTGGTACTGATTCTGGGGTGGTGGGATCCAACCGCAAGACGGTCGGGACCAAGGAAAAGGGCTTGAGAGAGACACACACACCAGAGACGTCGTGCTCAAGACTTCCCGAGAAAGACTTCCCGAGGCACGAGGCAGTGAGCAAGAGTGGGAATGCCCGAGGCTCCGAGCGCAGGAGACCAATGACCGGGTCCCAAGAATACAGGTAAAGACTCACCAGCTGTGACAAGTCAGAGAACAGGCCCCCAAGACGACGGTGAGGAGCTCAAAGCAACGAACAAGGTATACCGCCATCTAGAATCCTTGATGCTGATTCCCCTCGCGCCCTCGCCTCGGATGCCCTGAAGCGCCAGAGGAGCCAACCAACAAGTGTTGGGCGAGTGGCAGCAAGATGCAAAAGTTCAGCATGGGCAGGTCGCAGCAAAGTTCCCAACTCTTGGGGCTCTCCGCACAATTCGTCCACTTTTGTTCTTCTTTTGAACTTGCCTGAGATTCCATAGAGTAGTCTTGCAACACCACGCGAGACAGACTCGAAGCGAGTCAACTGCAGAAAGACAAAGAGAAAAAAAAAGAAGAAAAAAAAAAGGAAAAAAAAAAGGGTAAGACGACCAGACTCATGATGGGCCTCCCCACACACTCGGCATTCCAGTCTCATCTACCGACATTTCATGATTGCATGACGGTGCATGTGTGGAGCGTTGACGGCGGGGTAAGGACCCAAAGCGGGCCAAAGCCAGTCTAGAGGAGCCATGGCAAGCTAGAGATGGATTGGCCAGGCTAAGAGGGCTGGTGATTTGTTTGGTCGGGGTTGCTTGACAGCTGGTGGAAGCGGAGGGGGAAAGCGGAGGTGGTGGTGGTGGTCAAACGAAGGGCATGATGTATAAGACGGGTTGCCCGAAGGGGCAATGCCGGGCCAAGGCTAGTTCAACTTGGTGATGGTTCGGCTCACATTGAGCTGGGAAGCTGATTCTTGGATTGCAGCAGACTACAGCTTTGCGTGAGGAGTGTGTGAATTATACAAGTGTCTGTTCATCCTGGTTCGGTCGCCGAGTGCTCACTGCAACGCACGTAGCTAGGACACTCTGCGCACAGCCAAGTGACTGCTTTTCAGCTTCCTGGGCCAGCCAGAACCTGTTCCCTCCTTGGTGGTATTTGGGACTAGCTCTCTGAGACTTGAGTTGCTTTGAGGCCATTACATTACAGCCATCAGGCCCATCAACGCACGCACGCAGGCGATCAGTCAAGGGCCACTAGACTGACCAGTCCACACAATGACAACCAACGGAGCCAGCAAGCACCCAAGGTGGAGGATAGCAATAGGATGTGATGTAAGGAGCACCCTGTCTCTCTGCTTGTCCGTGGACTCTGGCTGCTTTGTCACGGTTCATGCTGACAAGACACACGACCGACTAGGACGCAGGCATGTGCTACAAGGAGGCCCTCAAGGCCGACCTCGAGACCGACTCACGCATCAGCGACGTCACCGACGTGGGCTCTTTTGCGGCCACAGACAAAACGCCCTATCCAGCGCGCGCGGCCGCGGCGGCGGGGCTCGTGGCCGACGGCACCGTCGACCGGGCCGTCCTCATCTGCGGGACGGGGCTGGGCGTGGCCATTGCAGCAAACAAGATCAAGGGCGTGCGTGCGGTGACGGCGCATGATTCGTACTCGGTGGAGCGGGCAGTGCTGAGCAACAATGCGCAGGTGTTGTGCATGGGAGAGAGGGTGGTGGGCCTGGAGGTCGCCAGACGGCTCGTGAGGGAGTGGCTGGGCTATGTCTTTGATGAGAAGAGCGCGAGTGCCGCCAAGGTGGAGGCCATCTGTGCGCTGGAGCGGGCATGATGGTGATGATGATGATGATGATGATGATGATGTGTGTGTGTGTGTGTGTGTGTGTGTGTGTGTCTTATAGCGTAAACAACCGCAAGACTTGTGCTGGTCTTTGCCCACATGGCCCGACTGTCTCTCGTCCGTCACAGTCCCCTTTCGGCCACCATCGTGACCGCTCGATGCGATATTGATTCCCAGACGCCCGAGCTTGCTTCCTTCATTTCATTACTCATGATCCATCACCGCATTCTCGCCATCATCACGCCATCACGCCTCGGCCACCTCGTGAATGGTCTGCACAAAGGCCTCGACGTCGTGCGCAAACCTGCCCAGAAACAGCCCGTCCACGACCCCCTTGAGCTGCTCAAACACGCCAGGACCGGCACTGCCGCCGTAGATGATGCGCACGCTGCCCTCTCTCCGCGCCTTGACACTCGGCAGCTCTCTCAGCGCGCCCACCACAGCCACCACGTGCTCTGCCGACGCCGGCGCGGCAGCGCCAATCGCCCACACAGGCTCGTACGCCAGCACGACGTCCGCGTGCGGCGGCAGCGCATGCTCGCCCGCCAGCACGGCGTTGACCTGGGCGGCGCAGTCGCCGACCGCCATGCTCAGCACGCCCTTTGCGCGCTCCGTCTCGCCGATGCAGAGCAGGGGCGTCATGCCGTTGCGCACGGCGGCGGCAGCCTTGCGCGCAACATCAGTGTTGGACTCGCCCAAGAGCGCGCGCCGCTCGGCGTGGCCCAGCTCGACGATGCGGCAGCCCAGCTCGGCGAGCACCGCGGGCGACACGCAGCCCGTGTACGCGCCCGCGTCGGCCCAGAAGGCGTCCTGGGCGCCGACGAGGACGGGCGTCGGCAGGCGTTGCTGGTCGTGCGCGAGCGCAAGCTGCGCCACTGCTGCGGCGAGGGTGAGGTGGTCTGGGATGACAAAGATGTCGATGTTGGAGAAGAGCAAAGACGGAGACGCCGCGGCCTGCGAGGCCTGGGCGAGGTGCGCGACGAGCGACGAGATGTAGTCCGAGGTGCGGGCGGCGGAAAAGTACATTTTGGTCGAGACCCCCACGAGGCGGCGACGGCGAGGAGGAGGTGCAGGCGCCATGCTGTGTGAGTTTGTGGTTCTTGGTTCTGGATCGAGAATTGTCCTTCCAGGAGGAAGAGTCAAAGGTGATGTGGGGATTAGCACTCAGTTGAGGTTGAGCGTGTGTGTGTGGCGTGGTGAGGTTGGGGCCAAGCCAGTGGGAAGACGGTTTGATACAGACCCTGTGACGTCCCTGTGAGGGCGGCAAGAAGGCTGTTTCTCTTGGCCATGAACGTGTATTGGTGCTGACCCCCGCATATATATATTATGATAATAATCTTTAACCCTAACCCTTAAGCCTTTATATAAGCCGGATAAAGGGGTTTTTATAGCCTTTCTTTTAAACAAACTTTTTAAAAAAGGCTTTTTCCCATTATAATATAAATAGATAATTCGCTTTAATTTTAAATTAATTCTTTACTTATTTAATAATTTTTTAGTAATTTTCCAAGCTATAAAGCTATTTATAATCGTTTTAAATACGATAATATAATAATTATAATGTTATGACCCAGCCTTATGCAGGTCACAGGAACAGGCCAACACAACAAGGCATAAGCTCGGAACCTTAACGGACCGATAGGATTTCTTATATAACCTTACTAGGGAATAACTAATAAGAAGGGTTAGGGTTAATCACCAAAGTTACGGTAACCGAAGTGATTAAATCACCAGAATTACGGAGATTACGGTAACGCGATCACAGGATAGATCGTAACCACTAGGAATAACGGAAGGATATAAGGATAGGAGTTTAGTACTTTAATTTAGATAGTTTCCTTATAGTCTTTAGTTATAAATCTAAGCATCGTTCTTAAGATAAGTAAATCTCTTTAAGAATAGATAGGGTAATCCCTCTTAATCTATTATATCGATAATCGGTATAATATAGCAAACGTACTTAATATTATTTAGTATATAAACTAAAGGTAATACCTCCTTTATCTGCTAATATACAATTTATAGAGACTTCTAGTATTAGGGATACGGGTAAGGATTATTATATTTTTATAACTCTTATTCAGAACGGTCTATATATACCCTTTAAGTAATACTAAGTATAGATATAGCTCCTTAAACTCCTACTTTATCCGCCCCGGCTTAGTATAAGCTTACGGTAGAATAAGTTATTTAGGAACTTCGCAATTTCTAACGGCGTATTACCTAAATAGAAGTATAAATCGAGTAATAAAATATAACTATTATAACCTAAGAAGAGTAAATTATATCTTAAGAAGAATAACTTACCGACTAATAATAATAGCTTATAACCTAAGTATTATAGCTTATATAATATAATAATAACGGTAATACTATAATTACTAATATTTACTATTATAACTCTAATAGCTATAAAATAGATAAACCCGCTATATACGACGGTAACTAGAAGATACTTTAGGGGTTTCTTACCTATTATAAGGCGTACTTTCTATACTATTAGAACCAGTTTACTACGGAAGCCGATAAAATAGTCTTAGCCGGAATACGTCTCGAGAAAAACGCTCTTATTTAGTACGAACCCTCGCTTTATAACTACTTAGAGCACCTTAACGACCTTAGGGAACGTAAGCAGGCTATTAAAGATATATTTAGTTTATTCGCAGGATTTAAGAGGATCCTTAAGGAGATATTTAGGGACCCTAACGAAGAACGAACTATCGTATAATAACTTATAGAGCTTAAATAGATAAAGTTAGCTTTAGCCTATACGGTTAGGTTTAAGCAGCTTTTAGTACGATTCCTATAGGAAGATACTAGTCTTATAGAATATTACTATAGAGGATTAAAGGATAAAGTTAAGGACGAGATCTCTAAGTAGGATTAGCCGGAAAGCTTTACGATATTTACTAATAACGCTATCCGTATTAATAACCGCTTTTACGAACGGCGAATAGAGAAGAGTAAGAAAGGAGGAAGTTATACTACCTAGCGAGCAATAGCCAATACCGCTAGAAGGATTTAGGCACCCTAGCGTACTAGTTATAGGTTAATAGCGCTTAGCGGTAGTATATACGTAGGCCCGATAGAGCTAGATGCTGCTAATCGGAAGCCTATAAGTAAGGAATGCTTTAATTATAGTAAGAAAAGCTATTTTATACGAGAATATCGTTAGCCTAAGAAAGAACGATAATTCTAACTAATACCCCTAAAACGATAGGCTAGTAAAGCTTTACGATAAATTAATATAATAGTAAGAAAGGATATTTCTACTCCTAGCTAGGATAACCTTCTAGAATAAGCGTCGGACGATATCCCTTATGGATTCCTTTATTAGATATTCTATTACTAGGATAATTACGTAACGCATCTCTCGGCAAAGGAGGGCTTAGGATAGTATCCCTAGAAACCTAGAAATAAGAAAAACTAGGATAATATTTTAGAATATTCCTCGGAACTCGATATTCTCCTAATATAACCTCTTACCAGGGAGTAGGCAATTATTATAGGAGAATACCCAGAATTTAGAGATAATAGTATATAAGTATCCACTATAGGATAAGATACCCCTATAGATACTACCTTAAAGGCAGATATAGAAGACGCCTCGGACCGATAGAACGCCGAATTTATCGTTAAAGGAATAACCCTCCAAGATATTTTTAAAAGCATTACGGTTTATAACTATATAGTAATATAAGGCGAAGATCTATAAATTAATATACTTTACGAGTAGTATTATTAGCTAGTATAGTTCTCGTATATTTACTTTAACTATAGAATATACTTTAGCTTTAAAGCTTAGAACGAATAGTTTCTAATTCGATAACTAAAATACCGTATTATCGTAATTATAGTTAGTAACGATAAATACTATACCCCTATCGATATTAGGAAATTATATATATATATCGGACTTAAGGATAACTACCCTAGGGAATATACGGAGAAGTACCGTAGGTGGTACTAATATAAGATACTAGAATATATAATTTACGCCCTAGAGAAAGCGCGGGATTAGTATAGAATTAAGATTTAATAAGAACGGCAATACGCTATACGTATTAAAGGAATAACTAAGGCTAAAGAACTCGCCCAGTTAGTAGTATATAACGTACGCGATATATAGAAAGCGCACCTAAAAGAATAAGATCGCCTATAAGGGATATTAAGCGATTAGGACTACCGATAAAGTCCCTCTACGTAATAGATACTATAATATATATATATCTATAAATCGATATTAGTATTAAGGGAAAGATATATAAAGCGCTCTTAGATAGCGGAGCCTAAGGTAACTATATAAATCCGGATATAGTTAATTAGGAGAAACTTATATAGTACCGGAAGATAGAACCCTATTTACTTAA
>KZ678547.1:22243-39438 GCA_003019895.1 Coniella lustricola | reverse complement strand
GTTGAAGTGGTTGAAGTGGTTGAAGTGGTTGAAGTGGTTGAACAAGGGTGAGAGCGCACAAGAAAGGCTCGATCTTCTAGACTGGAGAACACACACACACACTCTCTCTCTCTCTCTCGCGAGTAAAGCAAAACAGACAAGGTGGTGAGTTGTGTGGGGGTTTGTAGAGTTGTAGAGTCAATAGTTGTAGAGTCAATACTTCGGAACAGCACTCGTCCGAGAATTAAACCTCGAGCAAGTCTTTTGGATTCATGCAGCCCACACCACACACACATACACACACACACACACACAATTCTGTGGAGCTTGGCTCAACCTGTCTCATGCACAACAGCTTCCTCGTCCAGCTCGATGACGCTCGCCGTGCAGAGGGGAAAAAACGGAGCCTCGTGGAGTCCCAGGGAGTGCCCAATGCACTCTGCCAATCTATGGCCCGCATTCACTTCCACCGACAGCCAGCGCATTCTTTTCTTGTCTTTTTTTCTTTTTCTCTTTTTCCCCAAAGGTTGGAAGCACGCGCGGATGGATGAATGGATGGATGGATGGCTCGGATTGTTCCATGGAAACATAGTTGGGCTCCTGGAGCGAACCCTGTTTTGTCGACTGGCCAAGCATTCATCCTGCAATACAGACTATACATGGTGTTTGTTCATGGTGTGTTTGGCTCACTTGGATGCCGATAGTGTTTGGACCGAGACGTCTATTTTCCTGGCTTTTCGTTCCGAGTCCTGCTCACAGCCGTCCTCTCTAGTCGTCGACTGATTCTCACTTGATGTTCTCACTTGATGTTCTCGGTTGATATTCTCGGTTGATATTCTCACTTGACATTCTCATATTACATTCTCACTTGCTCTCACTTGCTCTCACTTGCTCTCACTTGCCTCCAAACAAGATCCACGCCTCCAAACAAGATCCACCAGCACAATGGCCTCCAAACCACCAGTCGCCTTCATCGGCCTCGGCGCCATGGGCTTCGGCATGGCCACCCACCTGCTCACCCAAGGCTACGCCGTCACCGCCTTCGACGTCTTCCCGCCCACCCTCGACCGCTTCCTGCAGCACGCCCAGTCACACGCCCGCGGCAGCACCGCCTCCACAGCCTCCAGCCCGTCCGCAGCCGTGGCGGCGGCCTCCTTGGTCGTCTGCATGGTCGCCACCGCCGCCCAGGCCCACGCCGTGCTGTTCTCGGGCCCCAGCCCCGCCGCTGCTGCGCTGCCGCGCGGCGCAACCCTCCTCCTCTGCTCCACCGTGCCCTGCGCGTACGTCCGCGACACCCTCGCCACCGCGCTCGTGCACGCAGGCCGCAGTGATGTGGACCTCGTGGACGCGCCCGTCTCGGGCGGCAGCATCCGCGCTGCAGACGGCACGCTGTCCATCATGGCGGCCGGCAGCGACCCGGCGCTTGCCAAGGCCCGCCCGCTGCTGCAGGCCATGGCGGCTCCGGACAAGCTGTACATTGTGCCGGGCGGCGTCGGCGCAGGGAGCAACATGAAGATGTGCCACCAGGTGCTGGCGGCCAACCACATCCTCGCGGCGAGCGAGGCGCTGGGGCTTGCAAAGCACCTGGGGCTGGACCTGCACAAGACGGCGGCCGAGCTGCTGGTGCTGGCCCCAGAGAACAAGCCCCGAATGAGCGCCAGTTGGATGCTGGAGAACCGGCTGCCGCGCATCTTGGCCCAGGACAAGGACGGCAAGGCGCCTGTGGCGAGCGCCGTGACCATCATCCTCAAAGACGCTGGCATCATCACGTCGGAAGCACGACGCTGCGGGTTCCCCACGCCCCTGACCAGTGTTGCCGAGCAGGTCTATCTCGCTGCGCTGGGCCGTGGCTGGGGCGCAGAGGATGATGCGAGCCTGGTGCGGCTGTACAGCGAAGGCGTCGGCCGCGTCGGCCCCGTGAGTGGACAGGTAGACGGAGACGAAGCCAAGACCGGCTTGGTGGCCAGCTTGCTCGAGGGCATTCACCTCTGCTCGACGGCCGAGACGGTGGCGTTTGCGCACCACGTCGGGCTTGATCTCGACCAGGTCTACGAGCTGTGCGTGCACGCTGCGGGTGGGAGCCAGGTCTTTGCGAGCGTGGCGCGAGACATGATTCGCGTCTTGCAGCGCGGTGCCAGCCGTGAGCCAGATGGCCGTCAGGAGACGCTGCCACTGGCTGTGGACAAGATGCAAACCGTCGTGGACGAGGCCCAGCGGCTCAAGTGTCCGCTCTTTCTCGGCAGCCAGGCCTTGAACCTGTTGAGACTGGCCCTCATCAAGAGTGAGGAGGCCGACGGTGAGGCCAAGGCGGCCCCGTCAACCGCTGTTCTAAAGGCATGGGCTGCTTGAAGAAGAAGATCAGATGTGATTATTTTTTTCTTTTCTTTTCTTTTCTTTTCTTTTATATATATACATATATATATACATATATATATATATTTATATACATATATATATATATTTATATACATCCTTTCATCCTTTGACTGAATCACACAATAGGTACAGCATGCAACATCTAGGTATTCAACGAGACACAGGAAGCAGTAGGTCGTCCGGTCAGCCAGAGCAGACATGTACGTGAGCTTGTATTTTTGACGACATGTGCCTCAAGACGATGCGAATGAAAAAAGGACCCCAGAGCTGTATTAAGCACACCAACTTGCGTGAGAAGAAGGGGGTGGTGTGGTGTATAAGTGACCGAAGCAGGCCATGGAGAAATCCCAAGGCAAAATCAAATCCCAGCCATGACATGCCCGTATCCTGAGAGACGGCCAACAGCAGCAACCAAAACGGCAATCCATCGTGAGCAGTTCCATATACCAAATCCTCCCTCTTCTCAGATATCCGCCCAAGCGGGCTTAGCAGGTAACGCCAGAAGGAACCTAGCCATGTCCGTGTCAGCTTCAAGATTCCACCACTCGCATGTCACCGCACAAACCAGGGCCAGACTTACGTTGGTGCAAATGTTCTTCTTGCTTGTTCCCGTGACCTTGACGCCGCTCCAGCTCCAGCCCGAGCACGAGCCTTTGCCGCAGTCAATCTCAATGTTCGCATCGGCGCCACTGGCTGTGGTGCCAGTCACGCCGTTGAGCGTGAGGCCTGTGATGGGCACCCCCGTGGTGGGCGAGTTGGCATTGCCGTTGTAAGCCTGGGTGATCAGGACGCCATAGTCGGAGATGTCCGACACTGGGTCGAAAAGCCACCGTTAGCCACCCAAGAAGAAAACAAGATAGAGCCCGGCACATCAGGGTTGGAAAGCAGACAACTCACAAGTGATGCTCTCAAACGTCACGCCCGACACGGACCCAGTGGCGCCAGAAATGGTCTTGACGCGCACGCCGTTCTGCGACTTTTGCACAGTCGACGACTTGAACGTGACATCCTTGACGACGTTGTCGGAACGGCCACCCACACTGCCAATGGACAGGCCGTGGCCGCCCGAGCACAAGCCGCCCGAAAAGATGATGTTCTAGAGGCCACAACGCTGGTGTTAGTCGCGGTTTTCCAGTACACTTTTTCACCGAGCAAAGGCATCCAAGTTGTGTGTGTGTGTGTAGAGAGAGGGAGAGAGAGACAGAAAGACAGAGAGAGAGAAAGAGAGAATGACAGAGAGAATGGCAGAGAGAGTGACAGAGAGAATGACAGAGAGAGAGACAGAAAGACAGAGAGAGAGAAAGAGAGAATGACAGAGAGAATGACAGAGAGAGTGACAGAGAGAATGACAGAGAGAATGACAGAAAAAGACAGAGAGAATGACAGAAAATGACAGAGAGAATGGCAGAAAATGACAGAAAAAGGTGTAGCAAACCCCCAAAGACAAAGACGTACCGTTCCCGAGTTGATAGCAACACAATCATCCTGGTTATAGCACGTCGCCCCGGTAATGGTCACTCCATCCGACGACCCAATGTCAAAGCAGTCCGTGTTGTGCCCGCCCTTGGTATCGCCAGCCCGGCCATCAATCGTCACCTTGTTCAGCGTCAGGTCCTTGGCCGAGTTGATGCTGAAAACCTGGTGAGGTGGGTTCAGGATGTTGATGTTTTCAATCAGCGAGTTCCCGGTCAAGTCGTGCGCCGCAAAGAACTTGGGCTTCGTGACCCCCGAGTCACCCAGCCCGTCCCACCAGAGCGCGCCCTGGCCGTCGAGGACATGGCCCGAGGCCCCAGAGACGGTGATGCCGCTGCCGCTGACGGAAATCAGAGGGCCGGCCCAGTTCGAGTGGCCCCATTTGGTCGTGCCCTCGAAGATGACCTTGGTGCCGGTCTTGAGGCCCGTCAGGTCCAGCGTCTGGCCCGCTGGCACCGTGAGACCCGACAGCGTGATGGTCGAGCAGCTGGCTTTCGACGCCTTGGCTGCTGCGGCGCCCGTCGTGCCTGTAAAGGTACACGCAGCGCGCTTGTCGACGGTGGCCGTTGGGTCGGTGCTACTGGTGGGGGCCGCGAGCACCGCCGTCGTCAGGCCGGCGAGGAAGGTGAGGGACGTGAGCTGCATGATTGCTGTTGAGTGAGTGTGTGTGCTTGTTCCAAACAAGAAAAAGAGCGTGTGGGAGCGAGTGGATGATTGTCAATGACTGTCAGTGTGAAGTGAACGAGTGAATGTGAAAGTTGCTGATGAGGATGAGGATGGGGGGGGGAAAAGGAGCCAGAGAAGGTGTCGACTCCATGACCTTTTATAAAGTTCCCTGTGTAGCACTCACGATGCGAATCTCGCTTCTTCAGCATTCCTCATTGGCATAACTCATGAGAGGTGAATGTGGCTCGATTCCTCAGGCTGGCCTCCGCATAGCCGTTCGGCATCCTGGTCAACGCTCGACAGAACCATGGAGAGGCTTGCACGGCTGTCAATGAGGCTGAACTTTGTTTGAATCAGGAACAACGGGTCTTCGGCCAATGGCAGTGAAACGCTTGCTACTCTCACAAATTAAGGTTGAGAACAAACAGCAGCTTGAGCCGTACTCACTCGTGGGTGCTGCTCGGTATCGCTGGTCTGGATGTGGCTGCTGGATCTGTACTGTACACCAAGTCCCACATCACGGTCCTGATGACTGACTACGATTCGCTGGTCTGTAGCGAGGCCAGTGGCTTGGGTGGAGTGTCTTCGAAGTCCATGACATTTGGCAACGGCGCGGTATCGCCGTTTTGCGAATACCTTCGTCTCTGCCAAGCAATTCTGGTGGAGTGCGGCATCAATATAAACGTTCGTCTCTATCATGCGAGCTAATGCACAGGTGGATATCTCACTTTGTGGCTTTTGCGCACAAATTGTCTCTTGGCCTTTGTTCTCCATCCATTCCGACCACAGCAGCCGTTGACTAGTCGTTTCAACACTCATGGCATTTTGCCTTTGCCGCGCCGCCCCCTTTCCCAATGTCCCAATGGCCCAATGACTCGAATAGGAATAGTCACTCGGCCTGCTTCATGCCAACCAAACAATTCGGGATGAACGAATGGCTGTTCGGTAGAACTCTCCGAAACGCTCTCACATCAGAGTCTGCGTCGTTGTGCAGGCCACGATTGATACTTGGGCACATCATGATGTGTACGTACCGACCTGCCTAGAGTATTTTCCCCCATTTATCCATCACAGCTGACCGTTTTTTCCCATCGTCTGATTTAGCACGAAGGAGCCGGCAGTTGGGCCAGGGCTCAGATGATTGCACGGGGCTAAACTTCGATATGGATGGCAGTCCACATCTCCCAAGCAGCTACAATGCTGGATTTCCACCAATCATCGACAAATACTTGAATGCTCAAGGAGAATACCGACAATATGGAGTCGATGAGAGAAATTAAGGTTAAATTTAAGTTTGCGTGGAATTCGCCTTGACTCGCCGTTTTCGGACCCCCTGAATCTCCAGTCGGTCTGCGGTCAGTGAAGCATATGGAAGCAAGAACACACAAGCCATGCTCGCAAGCAATGCCAGACTTCCGGTATCTGTGTTGATTGCCGAGGCATAAGTATCATTCACACAGTGGGGAATGGTTGGTTTTCTCTTTTAATATGTTTACCTTCGGGCGGAAGCCAAATGTCTCGTTCCCCTATCATGCAATAGTCTCACGTGTACCAATTCTGTCAAGCCATCCGCAAATTGCCATACCCTTATTTGGCAGAGATCCCTATGGTCATGACCTCAGGACTCTTTGAAGCCGTTGGTGGGTTTGAAGAGACGGGAAACTGATGGGACCCGCGGTTCCAGTCCCGCTTGCAACGCCAGTGCCAACCTCAGTGATTAGAGCAATAACTGCAAGGACCCAGGTCGTAGGGATCACTGTTAAAATTGCAATGTTGAAAGGGGTGAGCGTGATAGGCAGCGACTGCGGCTCAGCGGGCCCGGTGCTAAAAAGGCCTTGGTTGGACTGAGCAGATACAACTTCAACATTGTCAGCACTTTACCACTGGCCTTTGGTTGAGACTGAAGTCCAATCATGAGAGTGAAATCGGGTCCCAGTTTCATGGAGACAATGTGGAGGGGAAACTCACAAGAGCAAGGGTGCAACAGCCTGGCGTTCTGCCTCTGTTGGGTTGAAAATGTGCATCTCCGTTAGTATTTGCATTGATGTGAGATTGTGACGGGGACTAGATCACGATCTTTATCGGACCGTTCTCGCCATTCAGACTGTAGATGTCTTCAATAAGCGACCAGTCTCCGTAGTGAACCTATCTTTCGATCCCAATCACAATAAAAGCGTCACATGGCAGCTTCTTGACTGTAGGAAGGAAATTAGTCTTTTTATGTGCCTAGACCTCTACAACAAATCAAAGACATCTCCTTCCTCTTATAAGGACCATAACAAATTCGGAGTGTACAAGTAATAGCGCAACGTATAAATTCAAACCAGTTTTGCTCGCAACCTCAAAACGTTGGCGTGATAGAAAACGCTCAACACAAAGACTTTTCTAAGCCTGAACAAATCTCAACCCTATCCATACACTATCAATCAAGAAAGCTCCTTCAATTCACAATGGATAGGTGATCTGGAGCTCTTGGATTCCGAGACAAGGAAATCTTTTGGGGGGAACCGAAATCTAGTCGGTGACGCCTGTTGGGGTCTCGCACAGGATGCCTTGTTCGAGCTGTAATATTGTTAGGTTGGCTAGGGGTTCCCGAGTCAGAGGGGGAATATGGGATGCGAAAGTGACTTACAAGAGGGAGGACGCAGCAACGAGCACGTTGGCCACTGGTGAAAAAGAGTGGTCAGCATCACTGCTTTGTTAAAGCACCGCGAGAATCCCGTCGTCATGTAGATCCATCCATCCATCCACAACTCATGCGTCGTGGTGTATGGTGCCGAGTAACAAGTAGACCATCAAAGGTAAGGGTCAACTAACATGGCTGCACAGACTGCGCTGAAGTTCGATGCCGAAGTGGGTACCGTAGGAGGGTCTTCGCAGTCGAGGTCTGCAACGCCCAGAACATCCGTGGCGCAGCACTCGGCTGAATCATATCTATTGACGAGGGAGAAGTCTCGAGTTAGTACTCTCCAACAATCGGTTGACAGAGCCAAGTGTGAGAGGAGTGGCACTCGTTCGTCCCTGTTACTTACAGTCCAGAGCAAGGAGTGTAGTCCTGACGCTGCTCAACAATGGGAGAGGCCAAGGCAACGCCGAGAAAGAGAGCGGTGATGACGGAGACAGACTTCATTTTGGTGGTGTTTGTGGGTGGAACTGTGCGGATGGAGCAAAAGTAACCGTCTAATGAGTCTGCTGGAGAGAGTAAGAATGATAGAAGAGGTGAGTAGGCTGATGAAGATGGAGAGAAGAAGTCATCGAGATACCAGGCGATGAAGACGCCTATTTGTACTCGAGTGAAGCAAATGCTATCATGAAAGAAACTCTCATCAAGACCAACCATCACCAACCTGTCGTCATTGCGGTTGATGCCAACCATACCAGAACCATGTCTTTGCGCCTGAGCCACTCGACGGCAACATCGGCAACCAATATTACCCTCCTTCTTTTCAAGAAAGCCGCATCATACAAACCCACGATCTTCATCACCAGGGGCCCAATTGAGAGCATCAACGACGTGTTGCCCTCGTAGCACCGCCCGCAGCCTTGACGCACCCACCACACCGAACACGCCCAAAGAATCACAGGCCACTGTCCAATGAACGGATTCCGGAAGAGAGATTGGAACTCGGCAGCCCAGCCGCATCTGTCGATGATCACCTCCAAGGCGCCGGGGAAAGAAACGGCCTGTCAGTGCTAGGATACTACTGTGGGATGGCGCCTAGACAAGTTGACTTCACGAGATGGTATGTGCATTACCAAACAACGGGGTGTTCATGGCTCCCAACCTTGGTAGCGAGGACGAAACGGGCGGGCTCAAGCCAAGCCGCAGAACAAGCTCGATTGGCACTTTGACGTCCTGACAGGAGGGCTATGATGCCGATCGGAATACAGGACGAGTGCATGATCTACCAACCTGTAGCTGGATCTGGTCTAGCAGGTAGTTGTCTCGACCGAGTGAGGTTGGGCCAGGAACTTGTAGCAACTTTCAAAACACCAGCATAGGGTGTAAATCTCTGCCGGACAGTGCTGATGGGTCACTGGAGGCCTCGGATATTGGTCTACATTGCATACGAGTATGCAGACATGGCCGTGGAGGCCGCGTTTTGTAAGCCTGAGTTCTTTTGACAAGTCTCACGCCATGATCAAATCGGATACGTAAAGTGGCAATCCAAGCACTCAGGTAGAAACCTTTAAGCAGTAAGGATGAGCATATGAACTTGCAACCCGTGAGCCAAAGCCTTACAACACATGCAAGTATTGGAGTCACAAAGACAATACAGACTTATGACAGGCAAACTGCCTAGCTAGCCAGCAAAGCACCGCTCATAGCCAAAGTAATAAACGATAGAAACGGTTTGATGAGCGGTGCTCAACCAGGGACATCCACTACCAATGCTAACCTGATACCTGGGACCAGAAATGCCTAAGACTCAGCAAGCCGCACCAGTCGATTCCCCTGTTGATCCCTTTCCTCTTTCTCTCACGTCAAGGGTCCAGGCAAAATGCTCAGTCGTCTGGTTCACCGTCGTCATTATTGTCATTATGGCTTTCTTACCTTGGAACAGCCTTATACCAACGGCAGCCAAGAATTACCAGAGCATAATGGGCTCCACGCAAGGTGACGTGCCCAGGATTTCTGCTTCCAAAACTTGCTTGACAGATACGTGAACGCTCAGGTCGCAGAGGCACAGTTGTGGCCACTCTCTTGCTATCCCAATTGTGGCAAATACATCGTTGCCGGGCCGCTGCTCAATGCTATTCACAGCCCCTTGCCCCGAGTGCCTGGCGCACACTGCGTTCCCATTACCACATTCTTCAAACCAATCAACGGGAGAGACGTTCTTTGGCGTATGTCAACGTGGAACGCCTGGTCTGGTCCTTGGGGGTCGAAAGAAAATCCGTGGAGGCGAAAAGCGTTGTGACCGAGCCGGAATTCAAGGCGCTTGCCGTCATCTGGCAAAGAAATTGACATGGGGGTAGGGCAAATCATACCCATATATGGCCGAAATCCCAGCAGAATGCTGTCACTACGTAAAATGCAAGAAAAGCTTGGCTCTTCAACTTTATTTTTGTGAGCCTATAGGGTCAGCGTTGTGCCTACATTCGGGAAAAAAAGACATTAGTGTCAAAGAAGGAAAAGAAAAAAAAAAAGGAAACGTGTATCAGTGATCATCACGAAGGATCCTAACTGATAGAACTGCCAGACACCACAACACCGCCCATGGCGGGCAATTTTCATCTCGTATTCAACCTTGTCGGGGCATCAAGACGTTCAGGATCGTCCACTATTTGCATACACGTGCAAACGACGATTCACAGATTTGGAAAAGGTCGGCGATATCAAGGTGAGGCCGCCGGCCTTTGCAAGACTTGGAGCTGTTCCAATGCGTGCGTGCCTCCAAGAGCCTCACTTGCGAAGCACACTATGGCCCTGTGGTATACCGTTTGCATAGGTTAGTGTTTCTGACATGGATCATTATCCCCTCCATTCTAGCCGGGCACGATCAGAAGCTGCACGATATGGACAAAGCACCTCGAATACTGGCTAGTTAGTGGCTGGGTGCAAAGTCACTCCTCAATTTGCCTGTTGGCGTCCAATGGCTCAGCGCCGGAAGGGTTCTCCCAAATGAGCGTATCGTCTTCATCAAGACCATTCAAGGGATCCAAGATTTTTCTCGAGTCTAGTTGCTGCGCAGTGCTGCATGCCCTTGTTTCTTCTAACAGGAGGTATGAATGCAGAAATGATGGTTAGCCCAAGTGTAACACAAGACAACAAAAGCAACAACTGTTTTCCAAGATGGAAAAAGCGTAAAAAACGGCCCCTGTCGCGGTATGGCGGCACAGAATAGTAATGAGGATTTTCGAATAGGACGAGTGGAAGATGGTAGCGTTGCCACCCTATAGGGACGATGCTGGGCTATATGTCTCTTTATCGACGAGTTGATTTCTTAAAATCTGAACGGCAAACGCTTCGGACAGTCAAAGTCGACGTTCAACATGTCGATGACAAGTCCAAGCCGGGAAGAAAGCGATCCTCCGACCTAGATAAGCAGTATTGTTGCGCCCCATGTGACTCTGCAACAGAAACTTCATTGCCGTTCGGCGTATAACCCCGAGATCACCCCCCATATACTGGCCCAAGCACTCGCTGTTCTTTGTGATCTTTGTGACGGAATTAATTTCCGAAAACACCAACTCGAATATACATGTGTACGCTTCGGTCAGTTAACCGTTCTCATGCTAGCAATGAGGAAGTACACTATTCAGAGAGTCAATGTAGATACACACATACACATACAGCACCGTACAAGGTACCTTGGTATAATAGGTCAGGACACCAGACCACAAAAGGCACATTACGGACCGCGGAAAGCCACTCTGAATGTACACAGGGCAGATAGACTGGATCAGTAGCACAAGAATCAGAATACCATGTATCACGCATCACTCACACATTCACTGCGTCACTTCTGCTCCATGAGGCCGGGCTGACATCCAAGACGCACGCAGCACCTCAGTCAATCAACTTTCAAGGTCAACGTCAAACATTCAAAAGTTCAATGTTCAATATTCAATGTTCAATGTTTCGAGTTCAACGCTTCAAGTGCAATTCTTCAATGCTTCCATGTGTGTGGGTGTGGGTGTATAATTGTACAGGTCAGCCTGCATACTTGCTGCATACTAATTGGCATGCTCCCTGTCCCTCTGTATGCCATCTCTATTGCGATGCTAGTTCCTCCACAACCAGGCCGTGATTCCTGTGTTTATCCCTATTTTCGTTGATCGCTGAAACATTCTTGGGAACCCTCCAAGGGCGCCGCGCCAATGAGGTACTCATCAATCTTTCCCTTCCACACAACAACCAACTGTGAAGCCAATCATTACCACGCCACCACACCAAGCAAAAGGAGTATCGCGTACGCCAGTCCATCGACTAAGCATAGAAATTGACCGTCTGCAGAGGAAGAAGAGATAATATGTTAGCATAAATGTACACCAACTCAATCCACCACCACCACCACCAACAACAACAGTGCATCAAAGTACTCACCTCCTTCTTCTTGGACTGCACCTCAGCAATGGCATCGACGTAATGCTCATGGCTAATCTTGTTCTTGCCCATCCGTAACGCAATCATGCCAGCCTCAACACACACAGCCTTCAGCATGGCTCCTCCAAACTCGTCTGTGCTGCGCGCCAGCTCGCCCCAGTTGGCGCCGTCGTCCACCTTCATCTTGCGGCTGTGGATCTTGAGGATCTGCGCGCGCGCCTCCTCGTTGGGCAAGGGGAACTCAATCTTGCGGTCAAGACGGCCGGAACGCAGCAGGGCAGGGTCGAGCACATCGACACGGTTCGTCGCTGCCAGCACCTTGATGCGGTCGTCAGAGGCAAAACCGTCGAGCTGGTTGAGGAGCTCCAACATGGTCCGTTGCACCTCGCGGTCACCAGACTTTTCCGAGTCGAAACGCTTGGTGCCCACGGCGTCGAGCTCGTCAATGAAAATGATGGACGGGGCCTTTTCCTTGGCGAGCGCAAAGCAGTCACGCACCAGCTTTGCACCATCGCCGATAAACATCTGGACCAGCTGAGGACCTGCGAGCTTGAGGAAGGTAGCATCGGTTTGGGCTGCGCATGCCCTAGCCAGCAGTGTCTTGCCCGTACCGGGAGGACCGTACATGAGGGCGCCTGATCTTGTTAGCCATTTATTTCCATGTTGTTGGCGAATGAGCGCGGCCGGTGATGATTGAACGTACCCTTCGGCGCCTTGATGCCAATCTTTTTAAACCGCTCGGCCTCCTTCATGGGCCACACGATCGCCTCGACCAGCTCCTCAATCTGCTTGTCCAAGCCACCGACATCGCTGTACTTTTCGGTTGGCTTCTCGTCGACTTCCATAGCCTTGACACGGGAATCGTACTCGGCGGGGAGCGTATCGAGAATGAGGTATGAGTCCTTGTTGACACCGATCAGGTCGCCCGGCTTGAGGTTTTCTGGGTCGACCAGACCGATCAGCGGCAAGAAGATGGTCTGTCTTGTCGACGTCTTGATGACGGCCGACTTGCCAACTCTCGTTGCGTCGAGGTCGATGTTGGCGCCTTCCTCTGAAGACTCGACGGTAGGGTCCAGGTCGAGCAGCTCCACGACGTTGCCGACGAGGTAGGGTAGTTGTCTGTGTGTTTGCCAAAGCGGGATATCATGTCAGCAACCTTCACACGTCAAGCCCGCCCCATACGCCACTCAAGCCATGGGAGCAGTGCAACATCAACAAGCACACTCTGGCACGCACCTGTTGTTTTGGATCTTTTCACGGTTCTCCTTGATCTTCTCGTTCATGGTAGCCTTTTCGTGCAACAGACGCTGGAACTCGGACTTCATGATTCGCGCGTCATTGTCGAGCAGCCGCCTGCGGTTCAGAATGTCCTGGGTACCGAGCTGCAGGATCTCGTCGTCAATGAGGTCGTCCTCGTCCTCTGCTGCGTCCTTCATCTCTGCGTCCTTGTCGCCGCCCGTGGGCTTGCCGCTGCCGTCGCGCCCCGAGTCATCGCCGCCCTCGTCCTTCTTGTCCTTGTCGTCGCGCTCTTGGCGGTCGAGGTCATCGAGCTCCTCGAGGGTCGACATGGCTGCGCGGTGTGTGTGAGTGAGAGAGAGTGTGTGTGTTTGTGTGTAGGAATAAATCAGCGGATGGCGAGTGAGAATGGTATTTGGTTTGGGTGTGGACGGTGGGTGGGTGAGTGAATGGGTGGGAAAAAGCGTGGCGAGTTGGATGGCGGTTGGAAAGTGTTTGTAGTGTCGTGGGTAGACAGAAGGTCGGACAGCTTTCGCGGGATGCAGCGTCAACGGGGCTACGGCGCCCAGTTACAGTGGGCTTGCCCGGGTAGCGCTGCAGGCGGGAGAGTTGCTAAGCGGCATGCCCAGTGGCCAGGCAGGCAGGCAGGCAGGCAGGCAGGACGACGTCGTAATCCAGGTCCCCGCCTGGCAAGTAGTACCCTTGTACCGATAAGCGATAAAGGCTGGAAGGTGTCTGGTTAGCCAGGCAGGTGTGTAGATATGGGCTTGCAAGAACAGCCTCCATCAAACCGAGGGTTAGACACTAGGGTTGTCCCAGAGAATGGTATTACGTTCAGCCAGAGATTATGGGTTTGTTGCCTTGTTCCAACTACGTGGGACAGAGTGGTAATCAGCAGGATCAGCCAAAAAGCACCCAAGAGCATCATCTTCATTACTACCGTCAAAGCATTCATATCATCCCATCTTGAAAACTGTAAACTCTTGCCAAAGAAGCATCTAATATACACACATGGACTACGCTTGAAACCGCTCAACGCCATCCTAAGAATTACAAGTCAACCTTTACCAAGAACCAAAGAAAAAAAAAAAAGGACCAAGACGTAGAACCATGGTATCGTCACAACAGAAACACATTGCAGACGTCAGGCCGACACCTCATTCATCGTCAAGGAAGCGACTTGCAATCTGCCCAAAGAACGGCACCTCGTATCGATCGAGCATGTCGGCATCGCGGTATGCGCGCATTGTCAAGAATGCCACGAGCGCCAGGTCGCACAGAAAGAACAGCCACCCGAGAAAGGTCGACCAGGAAAAGACGAGGTGGAAGATGAAGATGATGGTGAAGAGCAGCGCCGACTGCCAGGCGTGGAATCTGTTTTTTGTTGTAACGGAACAAGGTCGTGTTAGCCTACGCTCCTTGTCCAAACCAAGGACTGGTTGGGTGGAAAGGGTGGCGGTGTGTGTATGGTGCGTGCTCACCTCACATAATCGCTCTTCCGCTCCAGAATCAACAGGAGAATGGCGCCCAACGGCGGCAGCGCCAGATATGCCAGACAAGCCTCGTAGTCAAGCCGAATGCCCAGACTCGTGTCGAACTCATTGAGCCCTTCGCGGTCCGTAGCGCCCGCAAAGCCGCTGCTTAGATGCCCAAAGTAGCCATCTCCACCCAGCGACGGCCGTGACGGCGCAATCGCGCCACCTGCTGCTGCTGCTGCTGCTGTAGTATTACCTGTCGCATTCGCATTCGCAGGGCTCTGGTAGCTGGGACTGGGGATCTGGTAGCCCGGTGTTTGCCAGCCTCGCTGGGGCTGTGGGTGCTGCAGCGGCGGCGGACTGGTTGGGCCGGTGCGCTTCTGGTAGCTGCCGCCCAAGGGAGACCAAGGGCGGCGCTCGAGCGAGGTGCGCGGCGAGGCGATGTCGGGGGAGCGGGCGGCCTCGGGCGGGTCGGCTTGGTAGGGCGCAAACATTGGGAGAGGGCCGGCTGACGGGTCTGCGAGTCTATTGCGTGGCTGCCAGTCGGGCGAAGTGGACGTGCTGGTGAGGATGCGATGCGCTGATCGGGTTCCGAGGTAGGAGAACGGAGAGGAGGAGGAGGAGGAGGAGGAGGAGGAGGAGCTCGTCAAGTCGCTTGGAATGGCCAAAAGTGGCTGCTGCTGGCTGGCCTGGGATCACGAGGCTCGCCTATATGTAGCACGCATGCATGCACGTACGCACGCACGCACGTACGACGAGAAAAGCCAAGATGGAAAAATTGGTTGTGGTCTAGCTGTATCAACCCTGGGGAAGTTCCGAGGTCGTGCTTGTAGTTCCGTCGGCAGCGCATAAATAAAGTCACGGGCGGGAGACGCGCTACGCTCGGCAGACCGGGGGGCTGGCTTACATGCGCTGGCTGGCTGGGCTGGCTGGGCTGGGCTGGCTCGCTGGATCGCTGGGTCGCTGGCACCGCTGTTCATGCGTCACTTTCCAGGGCGGTTTAGGGGCCCCCCTCCCCCGCCAGTGCAGGCTGGCCAGCCGCGGCAGGGCGCGCCGAGGCGGCAGGTGGAGCCGCTGTTCGGGGCGCCCCGGGCCTGGGCTACGGGGCCCTCGCTTCGGGCGTGGCGTCTGCCGGACCCGGGTGGTTGGATCTGGACTGGACTGGACTTTGGGTTGCCAGTCGATGCTGGCGAGAACCGGCTTGGACGTCTCCTTGTGCACGCTACAAAGTTCCAGCAAGATGACAAGGAAGGTCGTCAAGCATTTCACCGTGTTGTAGCAAGCGAGGCCTCTTGTCTCGTCGTCAATTGGTACAACATTATGCAGTAGATGCCGCGCAAATGCCATGTAAGTGCCATGTAAATACTAGACGCTCGTGTCTTGTGTGGTGAAAAGAGTCAATTTTGGAAGCCCCAAGCCTCACATAGCAAGCGACGAGACCAACTCTCCACATCAGCACACACCACCCTACTACTACTACTACTACTCCTTCTTCTCCGCTCCCTCTGCAGCCTTCTCTGCCGGCTTCTCTGCATCCTCCAACATTGTCTTGCGGCTCTCCATCGTGGCCCACAGGCTCTTGCCGGCGCCCTCGAGCGCAGCCGTCAGACCCAGACCTGCGCTCTGCAGCATGGCCACCAGCTGGCCCTGCAGCCCCTCCAGACCGCCCTGGATGCCGCCCACCCACCTTGTGCCGTCCACGTCAAACACCTTGCCCTCCACGCGGGCGCCCACCAGCATCAGCTTCTGCAGCCCGTTCTGCGTCGTCAGGTCGTAGTAGCCGGGGTTCTTTCTGCGCAGCGGCGCCGGGAAGGCCGGCGGGCTCGGGGCCACGATGGACAGCACGGCAGCGAGGTGCTGCGGCGAGACGGCGGGGAACGTGACGACGGCAAGAGGGCCGAGCAGCAGCGGCAGCATCTGGGCGTAGGCCGAGTCGGCAGGCGGGGCCTGCTGCGCGGCCTTGACGGCCTCGTAGGCCGAGGCTGACAGGTCGTGCGTGTACTTGGCGCTGGTCTTGTCCTTGGCCGCTGGGTCCCAGAACTCGATGATCTTGAGGGCCTGGTTGAACATGCTCGTGCGCACCACCTGCATGAGCACACGCGACGAGACGTCGACGGGAGGCGCGGCGTCGGGCGAGGCGGGCGCCGGCGGCGGCGGCACCGCGGCGAGAGCCGCCTTGAGCTCGCGGCGGATGGCAGCCCACTCGACGGCCGTCAGGTTATTGTGCTGGAAGATGAGGAGGAGCGGCGTGGAGCGCAGGAGCGAGGTGTAGGTGCGCAGCAGCTGGGACTTGCGGGCCTCGGCGGGCCGCGCGGTCGGGGGTTTCGTCGGCGGCACGTAGTCGTCGGGCAGCTTGAAGGCCTCTGTGAGGGAGGCGCCAGACGAGGCCGAGGCATAGTGCCTGGCTGCGGCAGTGGACAGCGCAGCGCGGTGTATTTGGTCGGCGCATCGCGGCGCAGGAGCGGATATGCGAGCGTGTCTGGCGGCAGCGCTGAGCCGCCCGGCGGCGCTGCAGGGGAGCCTGGGCGGCATTGTGATGCTTGTGTGGTCGGAGGAGACGGCGGCAGTGGCTCTCGATGGGGAATGGAGGCTGTCGACGTGGTTGCTGAGCTGCCGAGGGCGGGTGTTGGAGGAGCAGCAGACGGCGTGGAAATGGGTGAGGATGCAGCTTGCCCAGTCGCGATGCTGGACTGTGCATGGCGCCAGCCGCGACGTCGAAAATTTGGGCCGCTGGTCGGCCGGGGCAGGCGATAAGATAAGAGCTGCGGTACGTACCGGTTAAGGGTGTGCATTATGCACACAGCAGGAGGTACTTCGTACCTGGGTACCCGGGCATTGAAGTACGTGCCTCGGTACCTGCATTGCGAGAGTCCAAGTGAAGCACCCAATTGACTGCTGCTTCTTTGTGCTACAATTGTAATTATTATTATTTTTTTTGG
>KZ678547.1:0-22233 GCA_003019895.1 Coniella lustricola | reverse complement strand
GTCCTGAATGGCATTCTCGAGCAATTTATATCTCCACCAACAGCCTTCCTTCTCTAGATACCGTTTCGACTGCGTCGAGAGCAGTGCAGGCCTCATCGCTCAGCAATTGTACTGTCGCCTGTGTAACCAAGTACCGCAAGTACTGTAAGTATCTGAAACACTTCCCCTTCTGGCTAGCCCCCCAGCAACCAGGCCGCGGCGCTAACCGAGAAGAGCAGTCGCCGCGGGGCACCCCAGATTATCTGCCGTGACACATCGTCGCGCCCCCCAAGGCGAGAACGGCACCTTGCCATTCTCTCTTCGACTTCACACAGCTCGATTGCCCAGCTCAGCTCGCCAGACGCCCGTCTCACACAGCTGCAGCCCGCCTCAACGATCCGTTCCACAAGCCGTCAACGGCAGACACCAAGATCCTGCACACTCGCGGGCCCTCACTACCACCACCACTGCTACCGCCAACAGCAGCCATGGCGGGGTCGAATCCTCCTCCTCCTCCTCCTCCAGCAGCAGCAGCAGCAACGTCGCAACCTTTGACAGATTCAGCGCTGCAACAACCACCACCAACCCTCACTTCTCCCTCTCAGCCCGACCTGATTGAATCATCCGCGGGCCCCGATCAGCCTCCTTCCGTTGTCGACATCAAAGACCTGCTGCGCCGCCTGTGGCCCGCTCCCACCACCGCCGCATCCTCGTCGTCACCAGCCGTCTCGCCCACGGAAATCTCCGACGCCATAGCCCACTTCTTCACAGATCGCATCGACGATGTCCAGACCGGCGCTCTGCTCATGTGTCTGCACTTTACCGGCCTCGACCGTGACCCAGCTGTGCTGTCGCTGTGCGCGCGCAAGATGCTGCAGGCCGCTGCGCAAGTCGACTCGAGCCTCTTGGCGCGTGTGATCCAGGAGCGAGGCCATAAAGAAGGCAACTACCACGGTGGCTTTGTGCGTTTCCCTTCGCATGCTCTCGGAAGAACAAAAAAAAAAAACCCCTAGCCAGTCGGCCATGCCCACAACCAAACTGACCAACTCCACGCTGCAAATGTAGTGCGACATAGTAGGCACAGGCGGCGACGCCCACAACACCTTCAACATCTCCACGACAGCCTCCATCCTCGCTTCGTCCCTCCTCCTCGTTGCCAAGCACGGCAACCGCGCCTCCACCTCCAAGTCCGGCTCCGCCGACCTCATCGCCAACATGGCCTTTCCGCGGCCCCCGGCCATGGCCGCCGTCGAGCCCCAGCACATTGCCCGCATCTACACTGCCACCAACTACGCCTTTCTCTTTGCCCCGTCCTTTCATCCGGGCATGCGCTTCGTCTCGCCCGTGCGCCGCAAACTCCCTTGGCGCACCATCTTCAACCTCCTCGGCCCGCTCGCCAACCCCATGGACGTCCACGACCAGCCCATGCTCGAAGCCCGCGTCATTGGCGTCGCGCGCCGCGACCTCGGCCCTGTCTTTGCCGAGGCGCTGCGCATGAACGGCGTGCGCAAGGCCATGGTTGTCTGCGGCGAGGAAGACCTCGACGAGGTCAGCTGCGCGGGCCCCACGCTCTGCTGGCGCCTTGTCGAGAACCCAGCCACCAAGCAGGTCGACATTGACCACTTCCGCCTCACTCCCGAAGACTTTGGCCTCGCCCGCCACCCGCTGGCCACCGTCTCGCCCGGCAAGGAGCCCGCGCAAAACGCCGCCATCCTCAAGCGCATCCTCACCAACGAGCTCGACGCCTCGGAACCCCTGGTCGAGTTTGTGCTGCTCAACACCGCTGCGCTGCTCGTCGTCTCGGGCGTGTGTGACGCCGACGCGAGCGACATGGGTCGCGGCGACGATGGAGCAGTGCTCACCGAGACGGGTCCCGGCGGCGGCAGGTGGAAGGAGGGCGTGCGCAGGGCGCGGTGGGCCATGACGAGCGGCGAGGCGTGGCGGCAGTGGAACGCGTTTGTGGATGTGACGAATGGGATTCAGGATGCGCAGAACGAGAAGAGCACGACGACAACGGTGTGAGGCATACTTTCTGTGTGTGTGTGTGTGTGTATGTCAATTGTTAGACACAGATAGAGTTATTTGTCGCCAAAACCTAGAAACTCAAAGAGTCGCATCGTCATCCTCTCAAGACTATTAGTACTACACAACTCACCCTGCCTGTCGTCTTTCCGAGACCAACAATAAGTAAGTGACAATGTATGCAGTCAACACAGTGCTTTAATCTAATCTAATTCATTTCGGTTTCCTTTTGTTTTGTTTTTTGGGGTTTTGTCTTTTTTTTTTCTAACAACTATTCTTTCTTTTCTTTTGGTGGTGTTTTTTTTTTTGTTTGTTCGTGTCTTCCTTTTACTAGAGTGATGCTGATGAGCATCTATCTACCGTCTACACTCCGACCAATCCCCGTTGTGTCCTCTCAACCCCAAACCCCGTGAAGATAATCCTCAGTAAGCCCAAACTCCATCTTGAACATGCCTGGCTACAAGCAGCTACTCACGCACTCACTCGCTCCCTCATTCACAAAGTCTTTCTCATACTACAACCTCGCCTCTCATCGTCCTCGCTGTCCTCGCCGTCCTCGCCGTCCATACCACTACCTGGACAACACCGGCTTGACCGTTCCCTTGACCGTCGGCCGGCCTTCAAACCCAATATCATAAATCTTTGTCTCCGCCACGTCACCGGCTCCACCAGCAGCAGCAGCACCACCACCGCCGCCGCCCTGACCGTCTTCAGACAACCATCGCTGCAACAAGTCATTGCTCTCCTTGGGCTTGACCTTGTTGTCGCGCGTTCCAATCGTGATATGCGCCACTTTGTTGACACACTGCCACTTGCCCTCGGGGTCCGCTAACCTCACCACAATCGCCATGATCCTGCCATCATACACAACCCGCTCCAGCACGACGTCGCACTCGCCGAGCGAGCCATTGGCATGGGGGCTCTGCATGCTGGCTTCGAGCTCCGCCTGCATCTGGGTGTAGCGGTCCCACAGCTCCGGGAACTCCTTGGCCGCCGCGCGGTGCATCAGCGTGACGTGGAACTGGGGCTGCACGTGCTGCGATTCCTTCAAGTGGTTGTAAAAGCGCGACTCCTCGGCGCCGGCGCTCTCAAAGGTCTTTTGGAGGAGGGCGGTAATGTCCTTGGCGGGTACCTCGATCGACATGTACTCGAGCGGCTTCTTCTTCGTGGTTTTGGCGGCTGGAGCATGGTTGTTTTGCTGATCCTTGTTCTTGTTCTTGCCATTGCCATTGCCGCCGCTGCCGCTGCCGCCGCCTCCAATCTTGTGGCGCAGATCTGGTTTGTACTCGTTCAGAGCATCCTCCACGGCGCGATCCATCTCCTCTGCGCTTGGCATCGTCTCGATGAGGCTGGGGTACTGTTTGTGTAGCTCGGTCACGACAGTCTCGAGGTTCTTGCGGCTGCCTGCTGCAGGGTCGAGGTGAATGACAGCGTGGAATCCGTCGTCGGGGTTCTTGGATGCGTCCAGTGGTTCAAAGCGGTGCAGGAAGTTTTCCATGATGCCCTTGACCTTTGCCGGGTCGGTAGCGGCTTGTATGGTCTGGTGGTTGTCTCCGCGCGAAAACACGCGGTCCATGGTGACTTGGCGAATCTTGGACAGGTCGTCGTGCACAAAATTGAGAGCAACAATCTGCACCTCGCCATTCTGCATCTTGAGATCGGTGATGATCTGTCTTCGCTCACGACGCTCCGCGTTGTTGCGGTCCGCGACGACGGCCGGATACGTTTCAAGCTGCTCAAGCACGGCAGCCGTGAACCTCGGGGGGCGCTTTTGTCCTGTAATGTTGTCGTTCTGTACATGGCCGAATCCAAACAGCTTCGAGAGGGCGACAGCAACGGTGGTCTTGCCGCAGCCAATAGTGGCAATAGGAACAAGCACCACGTTGCGATCGACCATGGCTCCGTCTGGACCGCCATGCAGCTCTTCCCACTTGGCAGCGGCAACGCCGTCCATGTGCTTGTACGCAAGGAACTCGTCGCGAAGCGCAATGATGCCGTGGTTCTGGACGTACAGCTGGCCCAGCTTAGGGTCGGCAGCGAGTCTCTTCGTGGCAAATGTCAGGTACTCTTTCGTGATCTGATGATGCTTCCTGATCCTCGGCGGCTTCTGGGCAATCACCGCTTTTGTACATTCTCTCCACTGGCGATACATGAGGTAGGGCTCTTCGAACTTGTACTTGAAGAACCAGTCGTACGGTGCGACCTTGTCCAGGTCGTGCGAGCGTTTGCAGCGGATGACGAAGCCCTCGACGTCTCTCCCTTCGTACGCACCCGTCTCGGCGCACTGGTCCAGGAACGTCTTGACTTGGCCTATCGTGTCCATCGACAGGACGCCCACCTTGCGGAATCCCCAATCGTCGGCGAATTGGTGCACTAGGGAGCTAGGGTAGGTGACAAACTCAGGCACGTTGACATTCATTCCGTGGAGGTAAAGGCCGGCCTTGTCGGGCCCGTAGGCCAGGACGTGCTCCTCAAAGTCGTCGTCGCACAACTCGGCAACAGCAGTGACATTGCGAGCCCTCAGCTCGCGCGCCAGGTCTGCCTTGGTCCTGCCGCAGGCCTGCAGCTGCTTCTCAATGTGCCTCTCTCCAGCACCAGCATGGCTCAAGTCGACATCTGTTCGGTCGCCGGTCGAGTGCTTGCTGCAGACGAGCAGAGTGCCGTCTTCGAGGCCGCTGAGGAAAATAATGCAGCCGTTTTCCTTGAGGGTGAGCTCGTACGGGCCCTGGGTCGTCTCCACAATGCTGTCCCACTTGGTGTCGCGAACCTCGCCAACATTGAAGAACTTGTTGTAGCCGCGGATGGCAATCTCAGGCACACCAGCGCGGGTGCGTGTGGTGAAGAGGCCGCGGGCGTAGGTAGGGAGATTGGGCTTCTTGTATTCGTGCTCGGCCACCTTCCACGAGTGCACGCTCAGCTTGTCTGGCGACTTGGCTACCGTGAACTTGGTCTTCCTGACGGCGATGCCGCCCTTGCTCTTGGACGCAGCACCGGCTTCGAGCGTCTGAACCAGCTCGCCAACGACGTTTGGATCTTGAGCGACGTACGGCGCTTTTGTGCTGGGGGTGGTCGTGCTGGTGCCGGCAGCCACCTGGCCGACCAGCCTGGCCACGTCCCCTTGGTTTCCCAAATCCATCTTGGGGCTTCCCTTGGAGGCCAACCGGTGCGTTGTGGAGGCAGAAACGTTGCGGGTTTGGCACTGAAAGTGCTGGTGGAGTGAGACGGCTGCCAAGTCTGCTTGCACGGGCTGCAGGCGAGAGAACTTTTGCAGGCGGGGACAGGGTCCAAGAGTGGTGTGCAATGCGCGCAGCGAACAGTGTTTTTGGCACGACGGCTGCAGCGAGGATCTCTTCAAGGACGAGAGGCAAGCTGAGGTCGAGCAGCTGCTTTGAAGTGTGATGGAGGAGCAGTGAGGCCCCCGTGTTGAGCGAAGAATGCAGGCAGGCGCTGTGCGAGGCCCAGCCATGCCGCTGCTTCTGTATTGGGGCGCCGCTGCCGTGAGTCAACCGGGCAGGCGCAGCGTGGAAAGAGACGTCGTGTTAGTCACCACACTCGCCGAGCTGCAACGGGAGATTCAAGATGACATTGTCTGCAGAGGCGAGTTCTACCACACGCCTGCAACTGTGCTGAGATTGGCAGGTCTTGTTCGTCTTGAGGTGCGTCTACAGCATTCTTACGCGCGTAATTGCTCTGCTTGCCTCAGCGCTGTACATAGAGCATCCGCTTGGCGATCCAGGGTTGGGGGTGAAGTGGGGGTTTCTGCTTGATGACTAAGGTCTAGCAGTCCACGCCAGGGTTTTGCGGCAGTATTGGCAGTGTTCACGGCATGGCCGTCACAGGACAGAACAGTTGGTCGGCCGGCAGCACGAACTGACAGGACCTGATGCGAGATCGTGATTCCAGTCGTGTTGATGTGCTGCATGGATATTCATCTATCCACATTCTCATTCTGGCGCTGGTTGAGTTTTCCGTGCTAAGCATGCCATCTCAAGTACCCAGGTACCTGCTGCTTAAGTAAGTTGCATCCATCTGGGGCCTTTCCAGCGAATGGGATCCCAGCCTCACCTCTGAGTCCCCAATTCAGCCATTCCACCTCCAGTGACAGTCCCAAGAAAGCCATCCGCTCGCGTACTCCCGTGCTCTCGTTCGAGATGCATCTGTCATGATAAAGTCCTTGGGTGAAAGCTCCAGCTGTCAGCCCAGCTGTCAGCCCAGCTGTCAACCCAGCTGTCACCCTCGTCTGCGTTAGGAAGCACGTCGCAGTGAGGAGGAGCCCTAGCCTGGATCGGGACTAGCCGTTCGTGGGGTAGTGGCCCAAGCTCCGCGACATCTGCACAGGGGGCATCCCAAGTGACATCACCGGGGCCAGAACCGCGTCGATCGCCCAGATCCCAAAGCACGGCTGTCCAGACGTGTACAAATGATGTCGCCAAGACCCAAAGCCGCATGGTGCAAAGCAAGAGAGGCCAGCAACCGAGATCGCCACTCCCGAGGTGTGGCTTGTGGCGCTGTCTGCAGCACAGAGCTGGCCGTTTGGGCTCCACCCAGTGGCTGCTGGGGGCACCCTTTACGTCATGGTGGACGGGGGGCGGCCTGGAATGAAAGCTCCGTTGCGAGATGACAGACGCGTCTCAGATGTTATTGCGTGCGGCTGTTGGCGCTACTGTTGCTGCTGCGATATGTCATGGTGACAGACGTCCACATGCTAGCCGGTACCTGCAGGGTGCTTTCATGACCATCAGTTTCTGAGATGTGTCGTGATGGTGCGTTGTTGCCTTGGGACCTTTGGGCCTTCACATGCAATGACCGTTACGGGCGACGTCTGTTGACATCTGCAAAACCTCAGACAAAAACAGTGGGCCAGGGCAGCGTCAACCAGTCGTCTTTGGACTGGTCCAACGGACGAGATGAAGCTTCAGCTTCTTGGGGCGTTGGGGCGGTAGCTTGCCGTAACCAAGGTCCCCAAGCTCGGGCCACACCAAGTACTGGCCATGTACTCAGCACTTCATCCACCGCCAGTCCAGGCATCAAAGCAAGCCACTTGCCTTTTCAAAGGCCCAGTGACGTGATGGATTGACCTCATCAGCATCAGCTGCTTGGGGAAACTGCCCGGCCAGCCTGCTTGCGTGCCCTTGCCCAGCCTGGCCAGCCTGGCCAGCCAGCCAGCCAGCCTTTTACAACCATGTACCACAGCCGTCTTCCTTCCACCTTTTCTTCCACTTGGCTTTGTCCTCTTTTTTTTTTCTTTTCCACACGACTCCTAATCATCCATTCCATCTACACCTCCACCACCACCATCACACTCACCACTCCCGTACGACCTGACCCGTTTGCAGGTCTCGCGTGTTTTCCATACTTTGTACTCTCGCGACGGCATACCCTCCTACACGTTCTGCTCAAGCTTCCGAGCTCAAGTCGTCATGAGGCTGTTCAAGGCCCTCATCTCCGTCGCCCTCGTGGCAGACGCCACACTCGCCAGTACCTGGTTCTCCAAGGCCGCCTACAACAAGTGGCACGAGACTGAGCTGGAGCGGTGGCTCTCTGACCACGACGTTCCCTACCCGACTCCCGCCGACCGTAAGGACCTCGAGAAGCTGATTCAGAAGAACTGGGACGACCGCGTTGCGGCTCCCTACAAGAGCTGGGAGACGCCTCAGCTGGTGGACTACCTGAAGCAAAAGGGCGTTGACGTGCAGGACTCGGCCAAGTCCAACAAGGACTCGCTCATTGGCCAGGTCCAGGGCGCTTGGTACGAGACGGAAGAGAAGGCTTCTGATGCCTACTTGAGCGTCAAGGACTGGATTCTCGACACCTGGACCGACAGCCAGCTCAAGGCTTTCTGCGACCACCACGGCATTCCTGGTGAGTAGACTACACTTGCTTCTTGCAGCATCCTCTTGATGCTCTGTGACTAACAAGGTGCAGTTCCCCAACCCCGCAAGCGTGACACCCTGCTCTCCAAGGCTCGTTCCAGCTACGACACCATTGCCCAAAAGGTTGGCGAGGCGAGCAGCTACCCTGGTAACTGGCTGTACGAGACCTGGACCGAATCTGACCTCAAGGAATGGCTCGACACGCACGGAATTCCAGCGCCTCAGCCCAGCACTGTAAGCTATCCATCCTCACTCCTGCACCAAGCTAATGCAAACGCGTACTGACATGGCATCTATAGCGTGACAAGCTGATTGCCACCGTGCGCCGCAACTCGCGTTTGGCCTACCTCAAGTCCCAGGACCAGCTGAGCAGCGCCACAGCTAGTGCCCAGAACGCCTACTCTACCCTTACCGACATGGTGATTGATGCCTGGAGCGAGTCTCAGCTCAAGGAGTTTGCCGACAAGAATGGCATTCCTGGTATGACAGCCCTGAGCCTCCCACTTCACTCCACAAGACGACAGTATCTAACCATGACATTTGCAGTTCCCCAAGGCACCAAGCCCAACGAGCTCCGTGCTCTGATCCGCAAGCACAAGGCCGACTTCCTCGGAGACAATGTCAAGGCTTCTGCCACTTCTGCCTTTGGAGCCGCCACTTCCAAGGTTGGTAACCAGTACTCCAAGGCCACTGACGACGCCTCGCTGGCTGCGCAGGATGCTTTCTACAAGGCTGTCGAGACGTGGTCCGAGAGCCGCCTCAAGTCGTACCTTGACTACCGTGGTGTTCCCGTGCCCCAGGCTTCCAAGACGGACGAGCTCCGCGCGCTGGTCCGCAAGAACGCTCACAAGGCTGCCAGTGGATGGAGTGCTTGGACCTTTGACGACTTCTCGGTCGAGAACCTCAAGGACTACCTTGCCAAGAACGGAGACGCCGCAGCCAAGAAGACTGCCGAGAAGTCTGGTGCTACCCGTGATGAGCTGCTCAGCGCCGCACAGGGAGCCTATGCTTCCGCCTCGTCTGCTGGTGGTGCTTCGTACGCCGCAGCCACCAACTACCTTGCCCGCGCCACCGACTCGGCCAAGGTTAGTGCCTTTGACACATGGAGCGACAGCGACCTCAAGGCCTACCTTGACAGCTACGGAGTGGTAAGTTTTCAAGTCTCGTTCACTGTGCTATGGCTCAATTGCATTCGCTAACATGCTTGTCCAGGCCGTTCCCCAAGGATCGACTGTTGACCAGCTGCGCGCCTATGCCCGCAAGCAGTCCACCTACTGGCGCTACGGTACCAGCACCCCGTCCGGAACTCTGTACGCCAAGCTCAGCGAGACTCTGCAAAACACTTGGCAGTGGGTGTCTAGCCAGCTCAATGCTGGTGCCGATGCTGCTCAAAAGACTGCTGGCGATGCCAAGCAAAAGGTGAAGGAGGAGCTGTAAAATTATGGCGTAATGTGCAACTCGATGATTCGCTGCCGTGCCTCTTGTGGGATGGCGAGCAAGATCACATTGGTGATGTAGCAGGGTTGGTCGTGTTTAAGTGTTGGCGTGCTCAACTGAAAATGGCTTTTTATTTTGTTTTTTTTGGCTGGGGTTGACCAGCAACAAGCAGGCTAGGAGTTGTGGTAATATGCGGGGCGGGAAGGCATGGACAAAGGGCATGGATTTGACGAAACTTGATACCGTTGCGCATAGTGTGGCCTGTTGCCGCATACTTTGTGCTGCTTTTTCTTTAGGCCAGGCTTGGGCACACCAAAATGAAGAATCGATTCAATGTTTAACATGTGTTGTTGAAAGTGTGATGCTGTGAATCTTGTTGTCTGAGTCCCATGACTTGGCAGTCTTGGTGAGTGGTGGTGTAGGTATGCCTGGCAGCACTCGACGACTTGTGTAATATCTTGGGAAATCATAACAAACACAGAACCAGTCTTCGTTGGCATATTGTACCTTTTCTTGTGCTGAAGAATGGTTGTGCAGTGGCTGTCATCTGCTCCTCATGCAATCCAGTTATTTTTATATACTAACTTGTGTCTAGAGGTTCCTACTACCTCCAAGTTGGTTGTGGTTATGATGAATTGTCCAGTCATAGTGCAGGTTCCAGATTTCTGGATTTGAAGGCACGCACACACACACACACACACACACACACACACCTCTGTTGCTCTTCCACACATCAATGCGAACATATGTTTATGATGACTTTCTTGAACTGGCCACTTGAGTCGCAGATTTACTCAACAAGAATATTGACCACATGGCGATAGCATCCAGCATCCCGAGTGACTTGGGGCAAATCGCCGCCATGTTTCCATGCATCATCGACGACATGATTGAACTACTACTTCCTTGCTGCCTGCGTTCTCTGGGCACCTTCCTGCCCTCCAGCTGTGGCACTTTTTTCTTTTCTCCTCTTTTGTTTTTTTTTCGTCTTTGTTTTTTGTTTTTTAGAGAGACAGAGACACACAGAGAGAGAGAGAGAAAGGGGATTGTCCAGCCTCCCATGCTTCCTTCTTTCCTCTTCTCAGCATTGGAAGATCAGATCTGGTCGGTCACCCCAACCAACTCTGCTACCAAACGGTACGCACTTACGCATTTACGCACGCACGCGTTCAGTCTGGTGAGTAGACGCAATCCAGTCGATTATGAATGAGGACCAAGTGTGCGAGAACGAGAAAGGAGCAGCGAGTCGAAGGCGCGCGATGATGGTGGGCGTGGTTTGAAAACTGACGCAACAGGCTTTGCAGGCAGCGCATTCCAAACAAACAGAGAGAGGAACGAACGAACGAACGAACACAGTCTCACAAGATGGCTCGTGAAAGTAACCATGCCGGTCTGACTGGCCATGGCAGCGGCAGCAGCAGCAGCAGTGGTGGTAGCGGTGGGAGTGGCTACATGGACAGACGCGACATTTACCGTCGTCAGTGTGCGGGTGTTCGTGCTATCGAGTCCACTGTACGTTCAATTCTCACCCTCACCCTCGCCCTCGCGCTCAAAACTCGCACGCACGAAAGAGTCAATCCGTGCGTGCGTGCGTGCGTGCAGCAGGCAACGAGCGAGCAGCGACCCGACCGAGTATCGTCGCGCGGCTCTAACACCCAAGACAGTCGGAAAGCTGATCAAAGATGGCACGCTTGCTCCGTGCTTCCATAGTACACCAAAGCAGCTGTTCTCCAGCAAGAGCACGAGCAGATGCTGCGCCGTCGCGGCCAGTCGGAGAGCTCTCAGGCCGACCTGGGCTCGAGCCCGTTCCAGGGACTCCCGCCTTCGCCGTCTCCTCTGGGCCGCCCTGACAGCGACGATGGCCATGGCAGCCAGGCTGGCAATGGACACGGCCATGTCAACAGCCTTGGAAAGCGCATCCGCAACCGCCTTCGTAAGCGCGGCCGTCACCAGTCCGACGACTACCAATACAGCAACCACAATGACCACAACGCCACCAGCCAGCTGAGCGGAGAAGAGGCCGAGCACGACAGTCTCGTTGACGACGACAAGTCTCTCCTGTCCTTTACCAGCACTCCCGACCACGGTGGCCAGGGCGTCCACAGCGCCGCCCACGACACCGCCAACTCGAGGATTGAATTCTCCGAGTGTGAGTCCTGCGCCTCCGAGTCAGCGGCCAACGACTCGTTCCAGAGCTTCCGCACTGCGTACGTCTTGAGTCCCAGCCCAGCGCCCCAGCAGGACCTGATCAACCTCAACGCGACCCCCGAGGCACTCAACGCCAAGTTCCCCGTCTTTTACAACGGCAGCGGCAACACGCCTGCTTCCTCGACGCCTACGGTCCAGCAGATGGTCTTGGCCCCGGTCCTGCGCATGACCGCCACCAGCTGGTCCGAGATGTTCTTCTGGCTGTTTGTCTATGTTGTGCTGGTGTGGGCATTCGCGCTCCTGGTGTGGGATGGAGTTTGTGGTGCTGCCGAGGCCATTGGCCAGTGGGCTTGGGGTTTGCTGTGCCGGGTTTTGATGGATCTCGGCGTTTAGGTCCTCGTCTTTGGGGAAGAAGGGAAGAAGGGGAGCAGGTACAGGGGCGGAGATAAGCTGTGCGGGTTGGAGTTTACTGATCTGGGCCAGTTGTGAGATCAATACGGCCGGTACATCCGTTGCTGTCGGTTGTGAGCGCTGGCGGGCTCTTGTGATCGAGGCGCTCTCGTGATGAAGTCCACTTGGCTGTGGGTGTCTCGTGGGTCTTTGGCCCTTGAGCCACAGCCGGGGAACCGGTCCAGCGATGAAGCAATATTCATAGACGAAAATGACGACAAGGAAGACCCTCTTGACGTGTTCTGGGAATGCGTGCGACTGTTTATTTGCCCTTCTTCTGTCTGGAGTTAAGCAAGGACACCAGCCCGTCTTGTTGTATCCATTGGTCAAACTCGTCGATAATCTGACAGCTCAGATTTGTCTTTGCGGAGTTAAGATCTAAAGATCGACAACAACGGATAAGGCAACGCATTGCCGACGAGTTTGTTATAATACATGGTTAGATTCCGCCTTTGACGGGGGATTTTTTCATTTCTTCCTTTTCCTTTTCCTTTTCTTGTTCTTTCTTTTCCGTCTCTTGTTTTGTTGATTTGTGTTATTATTCTTGTTGTTCAAGGTCATGGTTACGGTTATCGATCCATCATTTCTTTCGCATCAGTCAACTTGCCGAGGTCCCATCCATCCATCACTGACACGACACAGACACACACACATATATACACACACACACAGAGAGAGAGAGAGTCCAAAGGCATCAGACAGACAGACAGACAGACAGACAGACAGACAGACAGACAGACAGACAGACAGACAGACAGACACACAGCACCACCGACCGGGGATTAGAGGCACGTGAGCCCTAATTGAACGCTAATCGGCTATACAAGTACTGCAACTTTTTATAAATTCAAAAAGAAAAAAAGAAGAAAAAAAAAGAAGCATCGTCACCTAACCTACGAGGATATAAAGAGACCCAAAAGACCCGAGCCGGACCACTTCAAGTCACAAGACACCCCCCCCCCCCCAAAATGCCGTCCAACAAATCGGTCGAGAGGGCGTTTGTGCTCGTCCAGGGAGACGCGTCCAAGACGGTTGGATTTGGGATTGGGGGCCGGGAGATTGAGGGGAATGGGGCATATGTTGCTAAAGCCGGTGAGTGCTGCCATCGGGCTTGATCACTGCCCTGTACAGAGAATGTCTGGTCTGGCCAGATTCGAACCATGATCCTGGACGACGACGACGAGGAGGAGGATTAAGAATCAACTCGTATACGAGACAAAATAGCACCGTCGGCTGACCAAAAACCACACCAATATACACACACATGCAGAAGCCCAGTCCCCGCCCACACTTAGCTTTGCCGCCGCCCTGCCCAACAAGACCTACCTCGTCATCGCTCTCGACCTCGACGCGCCGTTTACGTTCTGGAGCGGCCTCGGTCCGATCCTGCACTGGATCCAGCCTGGTCTGCGTCTTGCTGCTTCGTCGTCGTCGTCGTCGTCGTCGTCTCCTCCTTCTTCTTCAGCCGTGGGTGAAACAAACCCCGGCCGCCTCGAAATCGACCCTGGTTCGCCGTTTATTGCGAACTATATCGGTCCTGCGCCGCCGCCGCTTGGAGGACCGCACCGCTATGTGTTTTTCCTGTATGAGCAGCCGGGCAGTGACGAGGGTGAGAATGCAAACGAGTTTGACGACAAGAGGAGACAAGCCACACCCAAGGATGGTAAGACGATGGGCAACGGAGCGAGGATGTGGGCGAGTCTGGACGAATGGGAGGCCAAGCTGGGGTTGGGAGAGGTGGTTGCAATGGGTTGGTTCAGGAGTAACTAGGTGGAACACGGAAGCAGGGGAAAGTGGTGATTGAGGTTGGAATGGGTTGGAATGGTCTGGAGGGTTTTGTGATGGGTGGCAAGGAAAGTGAAAGACACGGCCGGATTGGTGTGCAAGGGGCTTCACTCTTTCTTCTTCGTTATTTCGTTTCTTGCCAGCCATGTCGTGATGTCTTCGATGGTGGTGGTCGTGGTCGTGAGCCGAGTATATGGGGGGCTCTGGCCGTCGATGCTGACTAAGTGCGTCTGTAAGTACGCAACAGAAACGCTGATGTCATTCCGGGCGAGCAGTGAACCGGCCTCGAAAAGACGGGATTTGCTGGTCTGCAAGCTTTGGGTTCTGCGAGGATTATCTGCGGATTGGTGACTTTCTGCTTGGAACTGGTAGTTTGTTTGTCTGCTTGCTTATTTGGTTGTTTGTTCATTCACTCACTCACTCCTTTTTCATATTCCCTGTCCTATCGAATCCGACTTGTCGCTCTTGTGTGTGTATGTGTGTGTGTGCGCGCGCAGGCAAAGACGCGTGTCGATTTCTCGAGATCGTGCGACAGCCTTGCTTGCGAGGCCTGGCAGTTTGTCGGTGCGATGAGCAACTCCAATGCAGACATAATCATGGTACGTTGGAACGTGTCCCAGGTGTGATGAGGATCGAATTCTGTCGGCCACAAGAGCTCGTTCATGGTGGTCGCGCGCGTGCGTGTGCGTGTGCGTGTGCGTGGTTCTCGCCAACATGCCTCGTCTGTCGACGACCACTTTTTTCATGAGACGGGGCGGCGGGTCCTGCAAATGGTTTCTCTGCACCCTCTGTGGTCTTGCTTGCGCATCCATCTGGCGAGACAAGTCGTTAATTGGGAACCCTTCTTTTCTTTCGCTTCTCACAGGCAGGCGCCGCGGCCGCCTTCACCGTCGACCTGCTCATCTACCCGCTCGACACCATCAAGACGCGCTACCAAAGCCAGGACTACCTGCAAACCTTCAAGTCGTCGTCGTCGTCCGGCAGTGCAAGTGGCGCGGCTGCGGGCATCACGAAGCCGTCGCGCACGGCAGCGTTCCGCGGGCTGTATCAGGGCGTCGGGAGTGTGATTGTTGCGACTCTTCCAGCTGGTATGTCGTGCGCTTTTCCACACTATTGCTGTCTCTCTCCTCCTCTCTCCTTCTTTCTTGCTCTCTCTTTTTCCTTATTTTTTCTTTTCTTTCTTCTTTTTTTTAAACCATCAGCCACGCACTCGCTAACCGCTTGGGGACATCTCACAATCCCAACCCCAAACCCACAGCCGGCATCTTCTTCACCACCTACGAAGCCGCAAAACCTCTCTACGCAACTCTGCTGAACCGACTCCCCTTGTTGCCAGAGGGAACGCAGCTGCCGACGCCCGTCGTCCACTCGCTTGCCTCGGGCACTGCGGAACTGGCGTCGTGTCTGGTCTTGACGCCCGCCGAGGTGATTAAGCAGAATGCGCAGATGATTCGAGCGGCGCCTCCTTCGGGATCGCCATCTTCTGCTGCTGGTCGTGACAATGGTGGCAATGGTGCATCGGCGCTCAAATCCCGCTGGGAAAAGTCAACCTCGGTGCAGGCCCTGCGCATCATGTCGCAGAACCGCGGTGCGTCGGGCGTGGCACACCGGCTGCTGACGGGGTACACGGCGCTGGCGGCAAGGAACCTGCCCTTTACGGCGCTGCAGTTTCCAGTGTTTGAGGCGGTGCGGAGCCGCGTGTGGACGTGGCGGGATGGGAGGAAACAGCGGGAGCAGCGGGATGCTTCTTCTTCTTCTTCTTCTTCTTTTTCAGCAGCAGGAAAAGGAGGGGGAGGAGGAACGAGTGGAGGACTGACGACGAAGCAGGATGGATCGGGTGGTGTGGGAGGTGGGGAGCGGAGGGTTGTTGTTGATACCGGTAGCGGACCGAATGGCACAGGAGCAGGGGCCAAAGAGGTCGCCAAGGGATTACTCGAGACGGGGTGCGTGAACGGGTTTGCTGCTGCTGTGTCGGGCGCCATTGCGGCTGTTGTCACGACGCCGACGGACGTGGTCAAGACGAGGATGATGTTGCTTGCTGGGGATGAAGATGCACAGTCCAAGTCAAGGCCCCAGACACAGTCTCAGTCACAATCACCGACATCATCGACAGACCAGAACAACAGCAAAAACAACAGCAACAACAACAACAAGACAGCCCCAAAAAGAACAGGCAGCTGGCACATGGCGCGCCTTGTCTACCAGGAACGCGGCATCCAGGGCCTGTTCCGCGGCGCGGTGCTGCGCGCGGTGTGGACGGCTGTCGGCAGTGGGCTGTATCTGGGCACGTACGAGGTTGCCAAGGTTTATTTGAAGGGCGCGGAGGAGGTGGGTGGTGGTGATGGTGATGATGGTGAGGGCCGGGCGTTGTGATGCTCTGGTCTGTGTGTGTGTGTTTGTTTTGTATGGTTCCTGTCCTCAGTCTAGGATACTTTACACGCGACATCCTACTCGGATGCAATGATATGGCAGACATGTCGACAGAGCGGGAGTAGTATAGGACCAAGACTGCCATAGTCACAAAAAAAAAAAAAAAGGTCAAGACATGCACAGAACCAGCAATCTTCATCAACATGATTGATATCCGCAGGGGCAGGATGAGTTTGGACAGAGCGAGAGCGATACTGTGACACATGTGGTAACTCGTCAAGGAGAAAAGAAAGTCTGCGACTCAAACGTGACCAAGTCAAGTGCGAGTAGTCCAACATGCATGTGAATGTGGGCGACATCTGGCTGGGTCTGTCTTGTGGGGGGGTATGCGAGATCGGTAGTTGCAGACAAGGTTGAGTCTGGCAGAAAGATATGCTCGAAAAGAACAAAAAACTGCAGTTGGGCTGCCTGTTGCTTTCCAGTCGACCAGATTTGGAACTCCACCAGCATCGTTTCACCGTTTTTGGGCCGAGGCGGGAGTGCCACTCTCTGAATAAGGCATAAATCAAGAACCATGGCGTGTCTCGGCAGAGGTCCTGGGGGGGGGGGGAACCGTTGCCGTTGAGTTTTGCACGAAGAGGACGGAAATGGCGCCATTTGCGCTGCCAAAGAGCACATTTCTGGTTACAGGGAAGTGTAAAGTACGAAACTCGTTTGCTGATTGACAGTGATGGTCAAGTACAAGTAGTGTGACGGGACTGCTGACTGGTTGAAAGTTTGGAGAAAGCGTTGCAGGCCTCTTCGAACACGGACCGACTGTCTGGGGCAAAAGACTATTGTTTGATCTGTAAGCGAGGAGTCTCTTTGCAAATCAACGTTCAGACAGGGAATTGCGATGGATGGAAAAAGAACAAGAAAGAAAACGACACAGGGACAAATGCAAGAGTTTGGCGCATTGTAAAGCATGTGTGGACTTGCCCTCCAGCAATGCAGCATGACAAGACGTTGTTTGTTTGAAGAACAAAAAGTGTTCTCGAAGGATGTGTATGACTCGAGAAGCCAGGGTTCGTCCTTTGCACCACCACACCACCGTACGGTCCCCTTTTTTTTTTCACAATCACACCCCCTGGTTGTCTTCCATTTCGGGCTTTCCACTCGGGCTGGGCTGGGCTGGGACAATCCGTTTCCAGAACAGGCTCGTTGGGGGGTGTGTGTCCGCAATGACTCCCCTTGTCATGACAGGCAAGGCCATGCTGGGCAATAATGGCCTGCGGCTCAACACCGGCCGAGCTCGTCATTTCTGTGTCCCATGTCCTCAGAGGCGGTGGCTTGCCCACCAATTACCCCCAGTGAGGTGAGGTGAGTAATGCTGAAGGAGGGAGCGAGGACCATGGCCCATGGGGTCATGCTATGCTATTTGTCTGCTGTCTCTCTTCTTGTTGCGTCTGGGCTTGCCTTGCCGTTCTGATGGAGTTTTTCTCTCTGCTTCCTCTTGCTTTCTTGTTATACCGTGATACCAACTTGGACTTTCAAAGCGGACATCAGACGACAACACCGACACCACAAGATCACTCCCATCTCCAAACGACGTACACCAGCAAACAACACCCGCAGCACTTGCTGTCCAGTGATATATAAGTTGTTGAAGGGAGCGACCAGGACCTGGGCAAGTCAAAGCCAATTGCATTCGAATCCAGCCATTCTTCAAGGAAGGAAGCACACCCGACGACAATGGCCAGCATCTCCGTCACGACAACAGTGGCAAGTCCACCATGGGGCAAAGCCGCTGCGCTGGTCACAGCAAAGGAGATTGGAGATCCAAGAGAGCACGGCTCGGCCACTCCCTCTCCAAGACCACTCGAGTCACTGGACGCGCAGCGCCAGCGGTACCTGGTGGCTTCACCGTACACCACACACGAACATCTGCTGGACCTCGAGACGCTGGACGTGGAGAACCAGCTGCTGGGCCAGGCGCTGCTCGCAATGAAGGCGGTGCGCGCGGATTACAGCACAGCACCGTACGACGAGGCCTTCAACTGGGACGAGGTGGTCGAGCGCGTGCGAGAGCTGGCTGCAGCCAGAGGGCATGCGTTCCAGGAGACGGCGTGGTACATTGTGGCGTTTCGCTCTCAGATCCGGCCCACGACGGCATATCCGGATCTGGGCGCCCTGGACAAAGCCGCTCATGCGGAGGCCATGGCGAGCGGCGGCTTCTTGAAGTGAGTGTGCTTGTTCTCTTGCTGGCGGGTCCAGCCATGCTGCGATTTGCACGACTGACTGAGTGACTGACCGACTGACCGACCGACTCCCTGGTCACTTTGACACTTAGGTACTGGTTTGGCTCGCCCGACCACAACTTGCGCAACCTGGCAACCTGCATCTGGCGATCTCAAGACGATGCGAAACGGGGCAGTGTCGGCCCAGCGCATCGCAAAGCGGCCATGGCAGCGCGGTCCCTGTACTCTGAGTGGAAAATCGACCAGCACCGCCTTGTGATTGGGGATGCCGTGTCGAGCTGGCGGCTCGAGGAGTGGACCAAGCCTTGATCTTGGTGGTGGACGTGCGTGCTTGGTCTGGATTCCCTGGGCGTTTGTCTTTGTCTTGCTCTCTTCCTGTAGGCGTTCTGTGTTGCGTGCTGTGTGGCAGCACTTTGTAGTGCTTTGCTTTTCCTGGTCCTGGAGCGCGAATCTCAACCTGGTCTTTCTTTCGTCGAAGCTGAGGTTGATCGAGGCATAACGAGCGATTGTGAAAAGGTGTAGACTGAAGAGATTGCAGAGTCACAACGTGCACAAATGACCTGGTCCTGTTTGCAAACGAGTCACGACATGAAGGTGAAGCAAGAGGGGAGAAAGCAAGGACGGCCGTCGGTTGTATCCGCGACGACAAGAAGTCCAAGAGCCTCCTTGCATAGTCCATCCATACGGGCGTGGGGGACCCGTGGGATGCCAGCGGGATGTCGATGGGGGGGTCGTGATAGCGTCCAGAGCTGCTGGCCTGCCACTGTGGCTTTGGGTTTCTAGGCCTGTGGTCCAGGTCCAGCCCTGACACGCCGCTACAGGCTTTTGCTGGACGGGTGCAAGCCTCTGAAAAGGCTGTCTCTCTCGGAGCCCGCTAAGCCCCCTCCCGGGCCGTGACAGTCCGTCTCTGGGCATACTGTAGACAAAAGTACACGCCTCATTCAACTTTAATCCCCGCTGCAAGCCGCCTACACAAAGAAATTCAACAGCCAGTACAGTCACAGCCTCGTGCGGTCACTGTGAACAATATGAAGAAATGCCAGCACTGCTCCCTTCCCTCGTACGTTGCCGAGCCTGTGTTTTGTGTTGCCTCTGCAGGTTGCAGTGACTTTGCGCTGTAAAACGGACCCAAGTACGGGGCCAGCCTGAGGGCTGCAGCCAATCACAGCCCCCTCGCGCCCCACTGCCCGCCCCACCAGGCACGCCGCACCAAAACCTCAAAAAAACTGCTGGCTCCAACCACCACCACCACCACCACCACCGGGCCCAACGTCTCCTCTCCCTTCTGAGGCTCGACACCACTTCCCCTCCGTCCGTCAACCACGTCCTGACCCTTCGCACGCTCTGCGACAAGGCTACCAGGAGATCCCGCAAACCATGGCCGACGCAAAGAAGGATGAGGCCATCAAGGCGGTGCAGCTCGAGGCTCTGGTACGTCCCCAACGCTTCCGCGTCTTCTCTTACTGCCGTCGTCCTCTTTCCATCCTTCCCCGTCCCTCTCTCTCTCTCTCTCCCTGCTGCTCGTCGCCTGGTCTTGCGCCCCACCTGGATTGGAGTGCCTCCTTCACCAAGACCAGAGACTGTCGCTTCCCTTTGTCATCATCATCATCACCATCATCTTGATCATCATCACCAATATCATCAATATCATCACTATCATCATCATCATCATCATCACGTCTCTTCTGCCAGGGCTCGTGACGATGCTGCGAGCAACCCAGCACGATGGCTAACCTCACTTCGTACAGGTGGTCATGAAGATCACCAAGCACTCGTCCACCAGCTTCCCGACCACCGCCACCGGCTCGCTGGTTGGCATGGACAACAACGGCACGCTCGAGGTCACCAACACCTTTCCCTTTCCCACCGTCGACGTGGCTCTGGCCGACTCGCACGCCAACTCCAACGATGCCTCGAGCCTGGCTGCCGCCGCCCCGCGCGCCAAGGCCAACATCAGCTACCAGAACGAGATGATACGGCACCTCAAGGAGGTCAACGTCGACGCCAACAACGTCGGCTGGTACACGAGCGCCACGATGGGCAACTTTGTCAACCTCGGCTTCGTGGAGAACCAGTACCACTACCAGCGCGAGAACAGCAACGTCGTGGCCCTGGTGCACGACGTCAGCCGCTCGTCCCAGGGCTCGCTGAGCCTGCGCGCCTTCCGCCTGTCGCCCGCCTTCATGGCCGCCTACAAGGAGGGCAAGTTCACGACCGAGAGCCTGCAAAAGTCCAAGCTGACCTACCGCGACATCCTGCTCGAGCTGCCCGTGCAGATCCACAACTCGCACCTCCTGACCTCGTTCCTGCACCAGCTGCCTGTGCCGCCCGCCGATCCCGAGGTGCCGCTGCCCGCGTCGCTGGCGGACATTGAGCGCGCGCCCGTCCAGATCCCGCCCTACCCGTCGCTCGACACCCTCGACCTGTCCATTGACCCCTTCCTCGAGAAGACGTGCGATCTGCTGCTGGAGAGCGTCGAGGCCCACTACACGGACCTCAACAACCACCAGTACTACCAGCGACAGCTGGCGCGGGAGCAGACCAAGATCACGGCCTGGCAGACCAAGCGCAAGGCCGAGAATGCCGCCCGGACGGCGGCCAAGCAGTCGCTGCTGCCCGAAGACGAGTGGCAAAGACTCTTCAAGCTGCCCCCGGAGCCCAGCCGCCTCGAGGGCATGCTGAACGCACGCCAGGTGGAGCAGTACAGCAAGCAGCTGGACGGATTCACGGCCAACATCAGCGCCAAGATGTTTGCTGTCAAGGGAAACCTGCTGCCCGAGTGAAGCGGCAGCCAGATGATTGGGAACGTGTAGCGCGCAACAGAGGGGTTTGCTTACTTGGGCCCGCGGACGACCAAGAGGGCCAATGGCACGAGGACGGTGGCCAAAACTGTGAACTGCATGGCTTCGGCGTTCAGGCGATCACTTGATGTGGAATGGAAACTACAAACCGACATGGCCCTCCTCTAAAAAAGAAATGAGCGGCTTTGATGCAGAAAAAGGGCAAGGAAATTGGGGGAAAAGGAGAAAACGGAGGTCTCTGCTGGTGCTGTCCTGGGAGGGGCCCGCAGAGCCAGCCCAGCCACGCAAGCTGGCCTGTGGTCCAGCACAGCCAGCGAAGCTGGGTCAGAGGGCCAGACAGTGGTGCGAGGGAATATACACAGCAAAGATAGAGATGCAGACCACGCCAATTGTGTTCAAGGATCGTATTGTTCGGTATGGTTGGTGGTGACTCGAACTGTTGAGAGCGATATTGTGTGAGACTGAAGCATGTAGCCTGATACGTACCATGGTCTGCAAAGCCTGCGAACCTTGCCGGCCCACTGGGCGTTACAGGGTCCTAAGGTCCCCAGGTCCCCAGGTCCCCAGCTTGGGGTGGTTTTTTTTGACCTCTTGTCTGCCCATAGCAAGGGCCTTAGCTGCAGTGGGCAGAGCCGCCAGAACCACCAGAACCACCAGCTACAGTGGCTGACGGACAGGGTCTGGGGCCCCTGTAACCGCCCCAGGCGAGCGCTGAACCCGAGTTTTTGCCAGCCAGTCGGGCGACCAGGGAGGAGCACGCGGTGGAGCCAGCCAGCTCTGCAGCCCGCCAATCTTGCCCCTCCTTTTTCTTTCAGGGCCCCCCTCCCTCTGCCATAGCAGTAAACTTTTCCCCCTCCACTGGGCTGCTGCTCCACGAAACACCACCACCACCGCCTGCACGCGCACCGGCCCTCTTATAAGCTCGTCGCCTCCTCCCTCACCACCTTTTTTCTTGCCAGCAACCCACAAGTCTTTTTTCCTCCTCTTTTGAGTCTCCCATCCACCTCAAACCGCCATCCTACCATCTTCAGCCGTAAGTCAACCACCATGTGCAGCCCCATCACTCTCCATTTCCCGTCCTTGCACCACTTGGAGCTCATCCTGTGGCCTGTTGGGCTTTTTTTTTTTTTT
>KZ678546.1:0-64151 GCA_003019895.1 Coniella lustricola | reverse complement strand
AGTCGGGCTCTTCGTCGTAGCCGTGGAGAGGGAGATTGGCGTGGGAAGCCGTGAACTTGGCTGCTCCAATCATCCAGGTCCTTTTTTTTCTTCTTTTTTTTTTTCTTCTCTTCCTGCTACAACTTCCCAACCGCCGCCCAATCACCAGCCACCCGCTTTGCTGGCCTTGGCCTTGCTTGGCCTTGGCGTTTGGACTTGGACTTGGCTGCACACCGCAAGCGCAAATCGCATCCAAGACAATCTGCCTTGTCAACATCGGAACAATGTCTAACGTGCCAATCTGTAGAAATATGTGCCAACAGTCTTTGAAAACTACATTACCTACCCTACACACCCTCCGACAGGCAAGACAGTCGAGCTGGCATTGTGGGATACCGCTGGACAAGAAGAATACGACCGTCTGCGACCACTCTCGTACCCAGAAACAGACCTTATCTTTGTCTGTTTCGCGATAGATTGTCCCAACTCGCTCGACAATGTCATGGACAAGGTACGCTCTCTTTCCCTACTTGTTGCAGTCACTAAATTCAACTCTGAATCATAATACTGACGCACGCAACCTTTTGCAGTGGTACCCGGAAGTCCTCCACTTTTGCCCCTACACGCCCCTCATTCTCGTCGGCCTGAAATCCGATCTACGCTACAAGAAGACATGCATCGAAATGCTCAAGACCCAGGGTCTGACTCCCGTCACCCGCGAACAGGGTATGGCCGTTGCTCAAAAGATGAATGCGCAATACATGGAGTGCAGCAGCAAGGAGATGAAGGGCGTCGACGAGATCTTTGACCAGGCCCTCGTCACCGTGGTTGCCAACGACAGGCGGAACCTCGAGTCGCAAGAGGCTGCAGCGCCAAAAAATCGCCGCGGCAGCATTGCTGGACAGCTCAACATTCCCGGTGTCGGCGGCGCTCGTAAGAAGAGGAGAAAGTGCCCAATGCTGTGAGCTCAGTGCGCATACACGACGACTGCAGACCTGGTCACGAGGAGAGGTCTGATTAATGTACACATCATTCCTCCAATTAATGCGAAAGGACGAAAGAGATTGGATGAAGAACACAAATGCTTCATGCTCACGATTATCATTCGCACGCTGCGGCGTGTCTAATTCCCATCTCACGAGAACACACTACGAAATCCCGCACATGCAGCAGAAAAAGACAAGATGATGATGACGGAATGGATGATCATGCAGACAACAACACGGTCCGGATTGAGATGGACTGTTGAGGCGCCAAGGTCCCGAGATTATGTCTGCTAGGCAGACCGAGTTAATATCGGACTTCTTGTTTCTTATACTTTTATTCCTGCTCTTTTCCTTTCTTCCCTTTTTACCCCAATTGTCATCATATTGTCTTATTTTATTTCACTTCTTGTTTCTTCTATTCTTATGAGTATGCGGGATCTGCTCGATACCCTTGCGTACGCAAAGACATTATTGCCCACACTGAGCGGGAACAAAAACTGCTCGAGTGGTTCCATCGGATGGTTTGATTGATGGCTTGAAGCCATTGCATTGGGGGAGGAAAGACACGAGGCGGTCTGGATAGTGGAAAGAGTTGATTGTACATGACGTCTGGTTTCGGAGCTGGGATTTGGTTCGGTTACAGGCGGCCTTGGTCTATCAAACTGTTTCATTGTAAAGGATATTTACATGGGTGTTTTTTTTCCCTTGCCCCTCCCCTCTACTGTATCCAGTGGGATGGGCTGTTCTGTATCGTGTTTTGTCTTGTTTTACTTGATTCGATTTGGCCTAGGTGTCTTGCATGGCGTCTTTTGTCATTTGTTTATACTCTCTGGTGGATTAGACAATAGGAAAAATGAAATATTCCCGAGTAGCATTTACTTTATGCTTGTGTTTTGAGTTTATCATGTATCTTGTATCTTGTGATTATGTATGTAGTAAGTTGTTCTGAGCACCCGACAAAATGACAGCTGCGAGGCTCATCGATGGACGCATGAGTTTGAAACTGCTTGGGTATCATTCAATGTCAATAACACATCCGATCCTCTTCTCGAGATTCCTCGATGAAAAGTATAGATTGATACCTAACATATCAAACTGGCTCCTTCTCTCACACCCTCGCGCAAAAAACCCACATTCATCACATCCCTCCCATCTCAACATCCTTCTGGTCTGTATCCTCCTCTCCTCTTTCTTCCTGCTCGTGTCGTTGCGATCCTGACCCAGATCGCGTGCGTCGAAACCTTCCTGGCTCATCCTGCTCAGCGCGTATCCTCCTTCTTTCCGCGCTTCGTCGTGATGCCTCGTCGTCGTCGTCGATGGTGGTTCTCCTTGTGCGTTTAGTTGTGTTTGGTTTAGTAGTGGTGGTGGTAGTAGCGGGAGTCTTGGCGGTTCTGCTTCTGCTGCTTCGATTTGGCGCTGGTGTGTTTGTTGTGCTTGTGTCATCGTCGGTATCATGAGCTCCTGCAGTTGTGGTTGGCTTTGTATTTGTGTTTGTGTCTGCGTTTGCATCTTGGTCGACGTCTGCGTCCATAGCGTCTGCTTGGCGAACCGCTGCAGCGTCCACATCCCCACCATTACCAGCACTGCCAGGAGTGTTCGTGTTTGCAGCAGCAGTGCTCGCATCGGTACTAGGCCCAGCACCTTCATGGCCCATGACCGTCTCAAAGGTACTCCACAGCGCCTCGACAGAAGAGAATTCATTGCCGACTGTGATGACTGCTTCAAGGTTGCGGTTGAGTTTGTTTATGTTGGCTAGGACGTGTTCGAAGCTCTGTTTTGGGAGGTGTGAGTGGGCTGTCAGTCGAGATTGTTATGAGGAGCGGTGACAGGAGGCAGCGAAAAGGCAAGACAAACCTCTGCAATCTCGCGCACGAGTTCACCGCGCTGACGCTCGAACTCGCTTCGCGAGGTGAGGGGTGTGGGTGTCGGTGAAGCCATTCTTGTCTCTTTTTCTGCTTTCTCCTTCGGGCTTGGTATTTGTCCTCACTGTGACTCTTTCGTGTCCTCTGACTTCCAGGTAGAAGTGTGAAATTGACTTGTGGAGTTTGTTGGTATATCTTCGTGTGGCTTCTTGCGCTTGCTCTTTCGACTTGGGCAGGCTTTGTTCTCCCCTCCGGTCGGTTTCTCTTTCAGATATTGTCGCGCTCGATTTGGGCTCGTCTGATCCGGTCTTGTCTTCTCGGTTCTGATTCGCCTTGTTTTGCGCTGCTGTGCTCTGCCTTCGCGCTCTCACACCTCTCTCGTGACTGATGCCTCATGCGCGAACTGGTGCTAGCTTGCCTGCCTACTTGCTTGTTCGCGATTGGCCACCCCTGCTCGTATAGTAGCGCCTTGTCTTGAGCGATTGAGTGTCAGATAATCCGGAGCAGAAAAAATACCCCACGTCCTCGTTCAGTTCCCCGAGTCGCAACGGCAGAAGCGCGTGCTTGCGACAAATCCTTTGCAGGCAACTCCGGTGATTGATTGCGCCACCCAATCTTTCGCTTCCTCTTTGTGACCAAAGCACCTCCAGTTGTATAGGAAGGACAATGATCAGATGATTTGCAGATTCAAATCAAGATCACGTCGTGGTGGTTATGTCAATCGCAACCGCGTTGACAATCGAGTTGGGATTACCGGGTGGACGGACGGGGGTATATTCGTAGTATGAGGAGTAGTACACGTTACAATGCAAGCGCGGCTGTATGCGCGTCTCCTTTGAGAGCGAGGATGGTGATGCTGATTTTGATGTCTTGGGTGGCGGTAGTGGTTCTGTCATGACAGCCCCAGGGATCACGTCAAACCGTCGTCGCGTTGCTGTTCTGGCTGCAGTCGCGGTGCGGCAAAAGACTCCCTGATGTGCGCTGCGAATCTGATTGGTCAATCTCGTGCTTCCCCATCTATGGTAGGTACTTCCAGATAGCTACTAGTAGGTACCTAGGCAGCTAATCCCTGCGCTTCCAACTGTTTCCCAAAGGAAAAGAAACACTAAAAACCCATATCTCGGGCTCAACAGATAAATGCACTTCCTGTCAAGAGAGCCGGGGTAATGAAGAAAGAACGCCTTTGCTCAAATCGTCTTCGAGTCGATTCAACAACAAAATTGTCACCATGTGGCTCGTGGCTCATTCTTCCACTTTGTATCAAGAGAAGTCATCCAAGGCCGCTGACTTCTTTCCTTTGCACCTCCAAGATATATATCACTTGATCACCAGTGAGTAGAATAAATGTGATGTTCCACTTATTAATTTTTAGCGTCTGCTGCTATGTGTATAGTTCCTAAACACATCCAAAAACTTAGAATGATATCCATGATCCATCGTTGAAACATGGTTCTCTCAATCTCGGCCCTCAATCTGGGCAGGTCCGATTGAACGATTAGATATACTCAGATGTACTCAATCTTCGTTCTTCTCCAATATTGTTGTCGTACAGTTACCATCATCAACACCATGCACATTCCCCCGCAAGCCACAATCACCTCTTATCCCTCAAATCTCGTCTCCCCAGCTCGTCAATTTACGCCAGCTTAATGTGAACAGCCTTGTTCTGCGTGTAGTTTGCCAGCGCGGCCTCTCCGAGCTCACGGCCGATACCAGACTGTTTGTAGCCACCAAACGGTATCTGGTGGTGGATCAGATTGTACGAGTTGACCCAGACAGTACCCGCCTTGAGCGAGTTGCTCACGCGGATGGCTGTGTTCAGGTCTTTGGTGTGGATGGCAGCCGCCAGGCCGTAGGTAGTGTCGTGGGCGGCCTCAATGGCGTCCTCGGCCGTCTTGAACTTGGCAATGGTACAGACAGGGCCAAAGATCTCTTCTTGCGCGATCTTCATCTTGGGCGTGACGTTGCTGAAGATGGTGGGCTGAATAAAGTAACCCTTGTCACCGTGGCGCTCACCTCCCGTCTCAATCGTCGCGCCCTCGTCCTTGCCGGCCTGGATGTAGCCCATGATGCGGTCGTACTGCAATTGGCTGACCTGGGGTCCTTGGAAGGTGTCATCGGCAAAGGGGTCGCCAACCTTGTTCTCCTGCGCGCGCTTCTTGAAGGCGTCAATGAACTTGTCATAGATGCCCTCTTGCACAAAGATGCGCGAGCCGGCGCAGCAGCACTGGCCGTGGTTGTAGTAAATGCCAAAGTTGACCCAGTGGATGGCGTCCTCAATGTCAGCGTCGTCAAAGACAATGTTGGGGGACTTGCCACCCAGCTCGAGCGTCACCTTCTTAAGGTTAGACGAGGCTGCTGCCTTCATGATTTGGCGGCCAACGGCTGTTGAACCGGTGAAAGCAACCTTGTCAATGTCCATGTGGGCCGCGATAGCAGCGCCGGCGGTCTTGCCATAGCCGGAAACCAAGTTGTAAACACCGGCAGGGAAGCCAGCCTTTTCTATAAATTGGGTGGCCACCAGGGCAGAAAGCGGCGTCTGCTCGGCAGTCTTCATGACGACGGTGTTACCAGTAGCCAAGGCGGGTCCAATCTTCCATGCCCACATGAGCAAGGGGAAGTTCCAAGGAATAATTTGTCCACAAACACCAATCTGGTATTGACGTTAGTACAGGCTGACCAAACACAAACACTCTCTCTTCCCCTCCCTAGGAGGCCCAAAAGAAAACTAAAAAAACAACTCATATGAAATCGTCGACCTACCGGCTCAGGTATCGAGTAGTGGAACATGTCTGGGTCAATGTCGTGAGTCTTGCCCTCAATCTTGTCGGCCCAACCGCCATAGTATCTTATGCAGTTGACGACGGATCCCACATCGCCACGGGCCATGTTGATGGACTTGCCATTGTCGAGTGACTCCACAGCGGCGAGTAGGTCCAGGTTCTCCTCGAGCAGGTCGGCAAGCTTGAGCAACAGGCGGCTCCTCTTGTTGGCCGATGTCTTTCTCCACTCGCCCTCGAAGGCGTGGCGGGCAGCCTCCACGGCGGCGTCGACGTCCTTCTCATTACCCTCGCAGACAGAGGTGATGACTTCCTCGGTAGAAGGGTTGATGACCTCGAACTTCTTCTTGTCAACACCTTCGACCCACTTGCCGTTGATGAACCTGGGAAGTTATATGATCCACTGATTAGTGTTGAACAGACGGCGCAGTGGGGAGGGGAAACATCAAGGAGGGAGAGAAGAGAGCTTACAAGCCAATGGGTTGGGTGTAGGTGCCAGTGATTGGCGTGTGGAGCTCTACCGTCAAAGCCATGATTGCAGATGTGGTGGTAGACGACCAACTGATCTGATCGTGAAATGTCTCTTGGGCGTTGTTCTCGTCGTTGTCGCGAATAGTTGGAATGATCAACTCTCGAATTGAGTTTGGCGCTGCCACGAAGTGTAATTGGAGTATGTCGAAGACGGGTATCAAAGGGGCGGTAAGGAACTAAGAGATGAGGAGAAGAAGAAGGGAAGAGGACCAGTCGAGACAGGCCGACGGGTGGTTGATGATATAGTGATTACTGGACGCACGGCAATTCAAAAGTGGCGAGGATGGCAGCTCTACGAGGAGCTGTCACGGGGACGCCCAGCATCATTGAGAGCGGGGTTCCGGGGCGAGCCAAGCCCCAAGGTGTGTTGGTGAAGTCTTGAACGGGCAAGTACGCGATGGTACAAGCGACTTGGTAGAGTCAACAGTCGGTAGAGCACGTACCCCGGTGCCTGCTGGAGCAACAGCTATTCTTATTCGACCCTTTCCCCCGCCCTTCTAGCAGCCCTGAGGCTAGTGTTCGGATCCGCTCGAGACCCTGGACGGCCCCCTTGGCGCAGGCCTGCAACCACTCTCGTCTCGACAACATTGGATGCTGTTGAGCTGGAGATGGGGAGATGGAACACCTGAGCAAGGGCCAATGCAAATCACAAACCTTAGTTTCCATCATGTCGAGCCATGCCATGCTGCAGACTCACGAGAGCTGACGGGATTTTGGGTCTACCGTCCAGGATGCTGGACCACTTCCCGGCCCGGGGTCCCATCTGGCAAGCAACAAAGACAATCCGCTTTCCTTTGGGCCGAGAATGACCTGAACGTTCCCAAGGCAGTCCTTCACCAGTGAGCTTGGTGCAGCAGTGTTCGTGCTCCGATGCTACTCGGGGCACAGAACAGCGGTGACAATGTCCTGTTGTGGCTACTGAAGACCAGCACTTGTATAATAGTCTACTATGTAGCAGCCAGACGCTTCGCACAACGACCATGTACTATGTAGCTGACTACGATCCGACCTGAAGAGACAAACGGATACTTCCCTCGTTTGATGCTGATACCCCGCATTTACCGGGGCAGTGAAAACCTCGGCCGATCTACCCCAACACTGAGCGACAGGGATGCCGGGGTTAGGGTGACGCGGTGCTTGTGGAAACGGGCTCAGTGGCACACCTGTCAGAAACGCTGCCTCTGTCTCGGGCCAACACACAGCGAGCACCAGCAGAACCGTATTTGCAATCAACTCTCAGTGTTCACGTATCCTCATGGAACATTGTTAAACCCACTTGGAGCCGCAGCACCTGCGGAGCCGACACTGACAGCTGCTGCTCATGCGCACTCTGCTGATGGCTGACGATGATGGCTGGGGCAATCCTCCCTGCCGCCCGTCCTGTCGCATCTGCATCCAGCATGCGGCACCCATCTAGACAGCCGTGCTTGATAGTCGATCATACTTTTACTGTTCTCTCCTGCACCCCGGGTTTGTGTTAGCTGTCCGTCCTGCCGCTCAGATGGGTATTCGTCTACGTTTTGTTTCCATAAACCTAGCCTTGACTGGGCTGGAGTTCTGGGACTTGGGGCCAAAGGCAGAGGTGTTGGCTGCAAAGTATCGCTGATGCCATCGTCGGTACCAGCGTCAGTCGACCAGGTACCACCATTTGCAACACGCCGTAGATTGCGACTTGGCTCCTTTCATCTTTGCTCGCTTTCATTCCTCTTTCTGCAATCTCACCAACAGCAAAGCCAAGTCTCGTAGGTTGCAGCATGTGCCATATCCCAATCGAGGATGGAGTCGTCGGCAAGCATTCCAAAACAGTGGCCGGTCAGCACTGTCTTCCGGCACTACACACTGTAGAATAAAAACGACATGAACCACCAATCATCGATGCCGTCTGATCCAAGTCTCACTCTTTAAAGGACATTCTGAGGTGCAAATCTGTCGGTACTGACAACCGCTCATCTGCATACTGAAGTGCTCCTCAACACGGGTGCTGCATCTCCAGCCACAATAATCACATATCATCGTAGTACCAGCTTGTGGTCTCTGAGAAAAGTGATCACATCGCTAATCTGCCATTGAAGAGATCGTGACAGATCCCTGGCTGCATTTGACTTGGCCATCAAAAAAGCCTTGCGGTTGCGGTTGCGCTTAGACACCAGATTATGTAATTCAATTTGCTCTCGCCGGATACGGCAGGCGGTAAGCCCATCTGTGGATATTCTTTTTCGAACCTTCGTCAATAATTCCTGGGCAACGATGATTTTCTGCCGCCCAGCCCATCATCTTGCGCCTCTGGAACAACACGGCCCAGCGCGACAGTCGGCCACCCATTCCCACCGCCTCGTCACCGACCCGCGGTCGCCTCTCTACGATCTCTGAATGACTCTATACACTGCAGCAAGATGGCGGACGCTTCACGGAATGCGTCGCCGGCGCCAGCCGTAGTGACAGAAACGACAAGCGGTACGCTTTCTCGCAAATCTTCACCATCAACCACCGCCACGACCGCGACGGCGATTGCGGCAACTCCTTTGCTGTTGCATACTGAGCAGTCAGGTCCATCGCGTCTCACTGCGCACGTTAGCTAATATGCCTTACTACTCTAGAAACACCCAAGGTCGAGCCAAGCAATCCCAAAGACGTGGCCCCCAGCGCGCCAATCAAGACTGAGGCACCCTCGCAAGAGCAGCTCAATGGTCTTCCACCCAAGCCGACCTTCGCCCAGTCCACAGAGGCTGAATCTGTGCCTGCACCTGCGCCTTCACCTGCACCTGCACCCGCACGCCCTACCGAGACATCTACGACGACCACCACACCCCCGGCTCAAATCAAGACGGAAGAGGGACAGGAGCCCGTCAAGGAAGCCCCCAAGCCGGCCGCTGCCGCTCCCAATCAACCTCTGTCAATCTCTATTCCTGCCGCTACGAATGGCCCTGTTCCGCCGTCGTCCTCTGGCAACAACGCACCGACTCCTCCGCAACCTGGCACAGCAGCCGTGGCATCTGTACTTGCCTCCATCTTTTCAGGGTCTGTCCCGACGCCTGCCATCTCTCCGCTTTCTGATGTCGGTCCTGCCAAACGGTCAAGGACACCAGAGGCCCGAGATGAGGGCACCGCCGAGAAGAGGCAAAAGGTAGAGCATGTCGAACAGGAGCGAGAGCAGGAGCAGGAACGCGGCCCCGGCCCCGGCCCCGAGCCCGAGCCCGAACCGATCGAGGACACCCCAGAAATCAACGGCGGCGATATGGAGGCAGAGACTGCAAATTTGCTGTCATGGGATCTGGGAGCTCAATTGTCAAGTGTTTTGGGCTCGGTCGAGCCAGACACCACAGCCGATGCCAACGCCATGATAGACGATAGTGCACTGGACATGATGCCTTCCATACCACTTCCACCACCGCGGCGGCGACTCGAAAAGATGAAGTTCATTGAGAATCCGACATACTTTTCACGAGCCATGGGCCTGCCGATGCTGGGCAGTCTTGTAAGTGGATGACCCATCCGAGGCGCCTGGTCCAAGCATGATGTGCTAATGAATGCCCACCAGTCTGTACAAATCTTGTTGGCACTCTTTCAGCAACCTTCCGAGGTGACGGACCGACAGATTCGAGACGTGCGGACAGAAGGCGGCAAGGTCTACTCTGCATTGCGACAGACATTCATGGCCGTTTTGAAACTCTTCACCGACGCCACGGCGTTCCTCAGTGCTGACGACCTAGACATCCACGACCCAGGCGACCGCGAGACAATCCAGATGGCAAATTTGGCGAGCATGTGTGCTAGCTTCTACGGACCAGGAGGACCTACTATGGCTACCGCTCATGATAACTTTCTCAAGATTATGATTCCTGAAAACGGCATGATTACAGAAGACATCTCGGCACTGTACCTTGACCAAAAGACACAGAGTTTTCTCGCATATGCCAACGTCATGGAAGACAAGGAGTCAACGCGAAACAGTCTTATGGACAAGTTCTTTCCACTGGACCTCGAGGAGAAGCTCAAGGGTTACTGGAGAGAGTCTAATCTCACCATGTCGGGAGATGAGTTCGTCAAGCCGTACACAGATCGACGCAACTTGTTGAAGGCGATCGGTCACGACAAGGAAAAAAGAAGTAAGTGCCTTATCATCTAGTCTGTCGATTGGAAGGCCAGCAATTGACCCCTCAACAGAAGCGCTCGAGGCCAAGTACCAATTCGCATCATTTCTGGACAATCTCAGTGCCTTCATACGGTCAAACTTCGACTCTATACTGGACTATGCCGAGAGCCACGGATTCGAAGTTCCCAATGAAGCCGGCGAAGAGGACTTGATGCTCATGGACGCCGTTCAATCCCAGTACTCGGGTGCATTTCCTGGTCAAGTAAGACGTATGGGCACAGATGCTGGATATGACAGTGCTGGTCTAGCATCTCTCATAACCGAAAAGCTGACAGGATACGATGGTTACACGTATGGATCAGCAATTCCCGAGAGCACCACGCTTCCACCGAGCCAGAGCCTGCCGACCTCCGTACTGTACGAGAGAGCTCGCCAAGCAGCCGTTGCCAAGTCGTCAGCACACGCCCGCAGAGAGGGCTTACACTCTACGCGGAGGCCCTGGACCCCAGAAGAAGAAAAGGCGCTGATGGCAGGTCTTGATATGGTCAAGGGCCCACATTGGAGCCAAATTCTCCAACTCTTTGGTCAGAACGGCACCATCTCGGACATTCTCAAGGACCGAACCCAAGTGCAACTCAAGGACAAAGCCAGAAATCTCAAGCTGTTTTTTCTCAAGACGAATTCGGAGATGCCATACTACTTGCAGTGTGTTACTGGCGAGCTCAAGACGCGTGCTCCGAGTCAAGCAGCTCGGAAGGAGGCTGAGGAACAGGCACGCGTGCAGACTGGAGGCACGCCCACTGCGTATGCGTCCAGCTACATGAACGGCACTACCAATAACAATAACGCGGGGTCTCTGGCTCATGGAATAGCATTGAACGGAACATCGCGACCAGGCTCAGCAACACCAGGTCCAAGTCCTTCAACGCCAGTCAGCGCCAACAACGCATCGCATCACTCACAGCAACAACCGACGTACCAGACACATCAAGCATATCAGCAACAGCGACCGCAACAGCCGCAACAGGTGGTGGCTGGTGCCACTCATACAGCAGCTACCATACCCCAATCCACGGCAGCCAGGCCTTTGGCTCCTCAACAATCCCAACATCAGCCTATTGCGCCAGCGCCCACGTATCAAAGACCGCTACAACAAGCAGGTGCTCCCAAACCGGCCCAATATCAACAACGGCCGGTACAGCAGCCTGGCGGCCAGACTGCCACTTCATACCAGCAAGCTCAACAGCGACCCATGGCGGCGGCGCCAGCGTCCTCTCTTCCTCCACGAAGTAACCTGCCTGCCGCTGCGACACCACCGGCTCAGTCACGACCTCCAGCAACAGTTGGCCAAGCGTCCGCTGGCGTTCGTCCCCCATCAGCGACCAATTCTTTGCCACCTCGACCCACTTCGATACCACCTGCTGGGTCAGCTCCATCACCAGGAACAAATCCAGCGGCCGCCAAGGGCGTGCCAACGATCATGCCAGCGCCGCAATGGTCATCACCGACTGCTCCAACGAGTGCCTCGCCGAAACCTGCTCATCACCACCAACAACAGCAACAGCAGCAACAACAACAGCAGCAACAACAACAACAACAACAACAACACCAGCCACCACCCCCGCACCAACCACGGCCAGGTTCGCAGCCTACCACGCAACACATAGCAAACAAACCTGTACATGCGGCTCCATCGCAAACAACAGGACATCCGCCATCAGCACCTATACCACACGCACATCCACATCAACCACACGCACATCAACAACATCAACCAGCAGCAGCAGCAGCCCCACCAAAAGCCGCCACAATTTCTGCGCCAGCCCATGCACCGGCAACGACTGCCTCTCATCCTGCAACCACACCAGCACCGGCCCAAGCGCCGACAACAGTTCTAGAAGAGCAACCAAAACCAGTGGAAATCAAGGAGAGCAATGAAGATGAATTGCTGGCTAATGCCCTCAGAGCAGCCATCAACTCTGCTTAATGATGAAGAGGGGAGAAAATGGGGTCATCATTGTATACCCGGTGTGTTATGTCCATATTCAAAACTTGAAATTACTTCCGCGGCCTGATGGAATATCACACTCGGACCTTTTTCCTCACGAGTCGTGTGTCTTGGGTAGTGGATTAGGTCAGAGTTTATGAAGCAGCAGCAGCAGCAGCAATCAAACGGATGATTACGTCGCGGGAATGCTAGGAAAGATCAAGGGAAACGGTACGTACGGTAGGATGTGAGATTGCGTAGACTATGTCGGATTACTTTTTGAGGAAGGCAACAACAATCAAACATCTAATCAATGAAACATAGAATTAAGCTCGAACAAAGCTCGGGAGGTTTGCGGGTTTGTGTTGGCGATGCGTTCCGGGGACGGGGTCTAGTCATACGAAATATCGATAGACACACCCATATACTCACAGCAGCCAGTGCCCAGTCATCCATTCCTCATCATTGAGCAGCAAGCAGCATTATTATCTGTGTTGATTGTGTGTGTTTGTTGGTAGAACTCACAGCGCGTCAGGTTTTGGGTCTTTGACGGCTAGATCTGGAGTTGAACACGATATTGTTGTGGCATGCATCTATCTGCCGAGTGTCTAATATCTCCATGTCTCATCACACGTATTGGCCATGGTGGAAGCTGTGACTTGTGTTACACGACAGTCTGATCTCACCATGCATTGGATGCATGTTTGTGAGGTTGAGACTTATGGTTACGCAGCCAAAGTAGAATAGTGTACGAGCAGTGTTCCTCCAGAAGGAAAAGCTCGTGAGTTTACCGAGGCTCACAGTCGCACTTGCAAACAAGGACGCTGGGGCCCGTGACATTGACATATTCATGGTGTGGCAGTGGGATGCTTGACGGTGGAGGGCACAGTGAGTTTGTGAGTGTGTTAGTGTATGTAGTAGTAGTTGCGGCCCATGTATATTTTCATTCACTATACAAACCGTCATCAGCATAGTCTTCTTCAGCAGCAGCAATTTTTATGTTAATCACGTTTGCTAGCTTGAGGAATGCATCGGTTTGCGATGTACTGCTTGCTCCCGGGAGGAGGAGGAGGAGGAGGAGAAGGTGTTTGCGGTTCTTTTTTCCTGGTTGGCCATGAGTGAATGTCAACATTTGTCGGTAACTCCCACGGGTGTCTAGCGAGGCGAACATATTTTGACGATTTCCTCCCAATAAACCCGATGGACTGACTGTCTATGACGGCTTGACTGAAGGTGTGGATGGATAAAATGCGTTGTACGGACCGTCAAACAGGAAGAGCGTGGCTGTATGGTCTGAAGTCTCGTGACGCTCATTTAACCAACTTGGACAGTCCGAGATTGGCAGCAAGTCGAGTGAATTCAGGATTTCTGGCAAACACCACAGCCTTAATAAGGGCAGAAGGACACTGTCGTTGCTACTCTCATCGCTATCTTCATTCTCGATCAACGACTCTGGTTCGACGCCTTGGCACAGGTCCACGACCACATGCGAGCACACCCACATCCAGAAGCACCAACAGAGCCAGAGAGTGATGTGGAATCTCTTGCATCCTCGCGTCCGTAGAGCGAACCAAAACCGCACCCGCCGTCATCATCACAACCACCACAGCCTCAACCATGACCACAGAAGCACAAACCGATGCCGCGCATGCCGCACCAAGATCGGCACCGCGCGCGTCAACGGGCAACGAGTACACTTGTTCTATTGTCAGCAGCACTATTGCGCGCGCATACTACCCGACGGGATGATTTGCTCTGCGCAGAATAATGGGCGGACGCGATATTGCGATCATCGTGAGTTTCTGATCCTGTTGGGGCTGTTTCCCTGATTTTGATTGTTTCTTGGAGAGGAAGCGAGATGGGAAGTCCAAGATGAGGGACGGAAACGAGCCGAGTAAGAGTTGATGAGGTCGTCTAATCGTGAGTGGTGATTTTGGGTTGGTATTAGATGCGCGATGTGCGGCAACTTGCGACTACCAACAAGGCCGGTGTTGGAATCCTGTCAAGGAGGAGAACCCCGAGGTATTCCAATATTGCAAGGATCGTGAGTCCTGCTACCCTTTTTCTCTTCTTGCACCCAGCAAGATTCACAACAGCCCATCACAGTCATCGGCCAGTTTACAGCCCCTTCACTCGCGACTCATTCTTGCTTTTCACCGTCCAATGCCCAGCATTTGTTTACACAACCACAAGAAGCACAATTTGCTAAAAAGAAAGCAAAATCGCAGACTCCTGCCCCTTTCCAACGTGTCCCACCCGCCGCACCGAGCTGGACAACCCACACTGCGCCCTCCACCGCTGCGCAAAGCAAACCTGCGACAAAGCACGCCTCCTTTCCCTCGCCTCGCTATACTGCGACAGACACACCTGCGAAGCAAGCATGTGTACACTCCCAGTCTTTGGCAGCGGTGAAAAGGGCGACGCGAGTCGGTTCTGTGAGATCCATCGACTGTGTGCTGCGGCGGGATGCGGCCGGCGGTGCCATATCCGGGGAGGTTTCTCTCTTCCTGCCACTGTCGCTGCCGCTGGTGCTGTGGATGGTGATGGTAGTAGTGGCGGCGGTGGTTGCAATGTGGCGAGATACTGTTGGCTTCACTGTTGCCAGGCGGAGGAACGTAGCAGCAGCTCTGGTGATAGTGGTGGTGGTCTTGCTGCTGGTGGCTGTGAAGAGGTGCGCCTCAGCCAAGCTGGCGCAAAGTACTGCGCCAGACATACCTGCGTCGAAGCAAACTGCTTCAAAGCCAAGAAGGATGTCAGTGGCATCAGCAGTGGAGCGCGCTTCTGCGATTCTCACGCGTGTAAGAGCGAAGGGTGCAGTGAGAGGAGAGATCCGAGGATCTTAGCCAGTGTCGGGGGTCACGCTGGAACAGGAGCAGCAACAGCAGCAGCCGAGCATTGCCCTCTGCATCTGTGCGTGGTTGATGGCTGTCCACGCGCAGCTTCTGCTGTCAATGCTGGCACGGAACACAGCAACGGACAGATGAGTCAAGGAAGTCGCTGTGAGATTCATAGGGTATGTTGCGTAGCCAGGTGTCACGAGTGGGTGTTTGTCGAGAGAGGCCCGGATGGCGAAAGGCTGTACCGCGAGTGTGAACGGCGTGAGTTCCTCTCTCTTCCTCTTCTCTACCACGTGTCTCTTTATTTTTATTTTTTTCCGTTTTTTTCTCTTTTCATCTCTGATTTCCGAAGGAAATCTATCATCGACTGATATTCAGAGCTCACCGATATCAGACAGACTCCCGAGATGCCAAGCACAACTCCTCACAAACACACGCTGTCCGAACCGCGTGCCGTATCATCGTGATTTCTTCAGATCATCTTCTTTCTCCTCTTCTACTTCCTTCTTAAACAACCGCCGCCAACATCACCACAATCACAACGAAAATAACGCCGATGACCATACAAGCACCTCAGGAATCCCAGTCCCGCGCTACTGCAATGACCACGCCTGCTCCGTTCGTGCATGCCCGCATCCACGTCCACCCGAGTCACTCCTGTACTGCAATCTGCACAAGTGTGGCGCGCCGCCATGCCAGGAACAGGCCAAGAATGTGGCGTTGTTGGCGCTCTTGCAGCCTAGCCCAGGGATTGCTGGCATCGAGATGAGGCCTGGATTGGATGTTGATGGCAATGATAACGTAACAACAACAGCAGCAGCAGCAGCAGCAGCGGCGGCGGCGGCGGCGGCGGCATACCTCCTCTCGAACACCAACACCAACACCACATACAACAGCCCTCTTCTCAAGGACCTCGTCCCAAACCGCTTCTGTGCAACACACACCTGCCAAGGCGACGCAGGACGATGTACAGCGGGTATCAACTTCGATTTGAACCTCAGCCTCAATAATCTCAACCTTCATCACAAGACTACCCCATCACCACCTCCACATCGTATAAACATAACCGCCTCCTCAGCTAACCCGCATCAACCACCACGCCATTTCTGCGATCGCCACGAGTGTTCTCGCAAGGGGTGCTTGGCTGAAGCGACTCGTTCCTTGTCGTTGTTTTCGTTTTCTCCGTCGTGGCGTAGAAGGGGTAATCGACGGCGAGGGTCAAGTAACGAGAACCACAACAACAACGTCAATAATAACAATGGTCTCTGCGAGCGCCACTACAAATCCCATCGAGCCCATCAGCAAGAACGAGAACAGAAACACAACAACAACGAATACCATAATCGAGGCCCCCTTTACCACGATCCTGGAGAACCAGGTGGAGGTGGTGGAATGTTCCCACCGCCAATGCAGATGCCGGTTATGGGATTCCCATTTCCCATAGCTATGTCGATGCCACCACCTTGTGCTGCTCCCCCTCCTGCTTGCCCAGGTCCACCACCTCCGCCACAGTTCAGAATGCCTGGACCGGGGCATGGATCTGGTGGATTGTATGATTACCCTTCTCATCCTCACCTTCGTTATCACTATGCAAGTAGTCACCAGACCAACACCAGCGAAAAAGCCACCACATCAGAAAACAGCTCAGACGAGGATGAGAAAGATGAAGATGAAAGCAGAAACACAAATGCAAGAAACAGACCGAGAAGACCACCCTGTGGAGGCCGTTGCGGAGGTCCATTTTGTTGGTCGCTAAGCTGAATATTTTGCGGTGCAACTTCGTCTCCCAGTCAAGTTAGGAATGACCATATATCCATGGTGCTCGTATCCTCAAATATGCTAGCTTCCTTGCTTGCTTGCTGAAATTGGCCGCACAACACCTAGATGCTTGAGCCTCTCCTACCAGAAAATGAATGAACACGAACGTCACCATCTTCCTTGCTTGTTGTTAACAACATGCGTTGCCATGTAATAGAGGCTAATCATCAGCCAATGTCCAAATCAAACCAAATGCACAGACACTAATACTCCTCGCTGGTGCCGTCGTCGTCGTGGCTGCCGTAATGCGTGCTCTTGCGCAGGAAATAGGGGAAGAAATTACATGGACAAAAAGAAAAGGATACCTTCCGCAGCCTTTAAAAGCGCTTGCTCAGACATTCTGCTGGTGCTGGTGAGAAACGCAAAACCTCCCCTCACTGTGCCTCTTTCCATCTTCATCTGAGACAGACACACTACATTGGCACATCACACTGCTCCATCTTCAGATATCCATGTGGCACACTCAATTAGACTTACTGGTAGGCTCCAAGACCAGACAGACCGCTAAAGCCGATCTGAGGCTACCTGCAAGGCATTCTCACGCGAATCCGCGGGAACAGTCCATCCATGCCTGGCAGCTGCGCGCTCAAAGGCTTGGATAGCTTCAAGAGGCGAATAGTCCCGGCAGATCCCCGATCGCGCGTTCAACCGCGCCGGTCGCGGGTCTGACGAGCTCATTGCCATCTTAATGGATAGGAAAACCGCTTCCATAGTCGTCGTGGGCAGCCATCCGTCGCTCGTCAAGAGTTCCATGCAGACGGCTCCACCCAGCGTAACATGGCCACCTATATGGCAAGTTCGTGTATCAGCAACCTTATCCTGTCTTATCTGTTCAATAGGTAGAGGGAGAATGCAGTACATACCGCCGCCATGCATGAATGGCAGGAATTGTGGTCGAATAACGCGGATGAATGGTGGTGTATAAGGGTAGTCACGACCGAATCGGACCTCGAGAACGACAGATGAGATTCCGGCCTCCCTCATGTCCTGTGCCAAGGGCAGAATTGGATCAAAGCTGTGAAGCTCCACAATCCACTGAAACATGTTCTCAATCGTCTCAAAGTCCACGTACCATCCTAGTTCATGGACGGCAGTCTCGGCCTGAATTTGTTGGAGGCGCTTGATGTCGAGCGCAAGTCGCTTGCTTGAATTCGCGTTGGCCCAAGCGGGAAGCGCAAGTCGGGGTATCGAGGTGAGGTCCAATGTGCCGGGTCTAAAGTCCGTGTTGGGCGGCGTCTCGGGACGCTGATACTCGGCTTGGAGTTCAGCATTCGAATCCTCCAAGTCGGGGTCAGGCGACATGTCCGAAGTGATTTTCTTATGTGGTGGTAGTTGACCGTCTTCGTCATCGCTGTACAAGACTTCCAGATCTGCTTCATCCTCCTCGTCTGTGTCCAAGTCGGCCTGAAAGGAAGTGTGGGTTCGCTTGGAGGAAGGCCGAGGCTCTTGGTGACCCTTGAGACCCTCGAATCTATTGCTGGGGAAGACCTTTGATGGTATTCTCAAGTCGATCCTGCCGGGGCCGTAGACCTTACGCAGTGGGTCTTGGAGAACTTCCTTGGACATTTCTGAGTCTGCTGATATATCTGCAGACATACCAGTGGCCCCGTGAGTTTTCACAACCAGGTAGCGACACTGAACCCAATCAATGTCTTTCAAAACGTAGTGCGGTTGCGTAGAAACAAAATTTTGGGGTCGGTTGATGATTTCGCAGAGCGCCATCACGTTGGTGGCGTTCAGTGCCGAGTTGGGCCAATAAATTGAGTTACTTTTGGCATACCCCTTTTTTGTGGGATAAATCTTCAAGTCAGTATTTATTCGAAATCAAAACGCACAACAGCAACACATTTCTGGGGTGCGAGGTAGAATCTCTCGAATTGGGCATTAAATGAAATGGCAGGAAATGAACGCACCTGGCTCGTTTCGTGGAACGGACTCAAGTACACCCCATTGCCATATGTTCGACCATTGGCCACGTTCCTGAAATCAAGACCTTGTCGAAGGATGCTGTGCCAATTGCTCAAGCTGCTGCCGTGCCACGCAAACAGTGTCGGAAACTGTGTCTGGTCTATAAAGCGACTGAGCGCGCGTTGAAACCTAATCTCCTTGTCGGGAGTTCCCTGAAGGAACCTGAACTGTACATATTCAGCCGTCAACGGACAGAGGGCCTCTTGTGTTCGTACTTTGATGCTTTGAAGCATACTCTGGTCGGTTGCGTGGGAATCTTGCACACCCGTCACCTGTAGTATACAGGATCGATTTGAAGCAACAATCCATTGCAAGAGGGTCAAGACTGCAGGTGTGAGGCCAGGGTAATGTTTCAGGGTCTGGAGCGGATTGCGAAGGAGATACTCGCGCAAATTGCAGATGGGAGGCAGTGTTTCCAGGACATTGACCATGGCCTGCGCCATGCCAGTGCTGTCCAAATCGTCGAATTGTGCATTGTACACATAGAGTCGCATTTTCACTCGACCCTCCACACGAGTGCGATCGTTTGCAGTAATGCTAGGGTCCAAGTGCAAGGTCTGTATCTCGGCAGTGCGTTTGTCGTTATCAACATAACCAAGGTAAGCTTGGTGCCTGAGCCATGCATGGTTGTAAGGAGAACGACGCGAGAGGACCACCCACGTATTGCCGGTGATGCTACCAATATCTTGTTTGGGGTTGACGAAAAGCTGCTTTTTTAACAGATCCACCGAAACCGAAATGTAGTCTTTTGAAGACTGCCTCTCTGGACTGTCTGACCTGGGCACTTTCATACATAATCCAGTTGGGAATTCACGGATTGAATGGGGTCCAGCCAGGTGGTTTACACTCATCCGAACGCTGCTGTAGCATAGGGAGATCAAAAGGTCGACAACATATGGTCGACTTTTGATCTCGTCCTCGATGGAAGGACCAAATCCCATTGTGATGTACTGAAAAAGACACAATGGCTCTTGGCAGACAAACGGTTTCAGAGCCTCGAAGCCCTGGGCCAGCCTTTGATGACAGCACAGACAATACTCGGTACATCTGGCAAGGTAATGCATGGCAAACTGCATGGCCACCAAGGGCGTGCTGACATTGCTGTGTGGTTCGGAAAAGGAATTGAAGCGTAGAATGGCGGCAGAAGACGCAATGTCTTTGATGGGTGGTGGTGGTGGAGGCTGGGCTTCGGCCTTGACGCTCTTGGATGTGCTCTTTGCTTTGGCTGCCGCGGCAAAGTGAGCGGGTTTGAATTTAAGTATCTTGAGATGCGTAGTAGTGTCAGCCCAGGTATCGTAGCCATGAGCCATGCGAATTCTGAAGAGGGCCAGGAATTCGGCGTTCATGAATTGGTCGAGGGAGGCGGATATGAAGAGTTTGTTGAATTCACGAGAGCCTGAGTCGTCGTCGTTGGCCACATGCGGAGGACATTCCAAGCCGAGTGCTCTGTGTGCTGAACGGACGTTTGGCTTGTAGTGCGAGCATTTACCTAGTCGGAACCCGACATTGAACGACAGTGTACTGTCGAGAACAACTTGGTCGGCAGCCACGTAGGGCTCTCCAATCTGAAACAAAAGCACGATGTATTCCGAGGGCTCAATGTCCCAGGCCTCGAGCGCCTCGAGCGAGAGACCAAGCTTGCTTGCGCGCACAGATAGCGAGATGAGGTGAGAGGAATTCTTAGTACCCCGACCACTCAGGATGCTAACCTTGATGCCTACGCTACGGGCCTTGCGAAGATCTCGTTTCATTTTCTGGCGTACTTGTGACCGCGCACCAGGAGAGTCTGAGACCAGATTCAGACTCTTCTGTAACTTGGTGGTGTCGTGCATGGCGTCGTCGTCCACCTGGTCAGAGAATGCATCATAATTGTCGAAATCGTCGTCATCATCATCACTTGCATTGTCCAAAGGAAACGGATCCTCGCAGTCAGCCCATGAATCATGGTCTTGATCCTCTTGGGCAGCTGCGAGGTCGAGGGCGCGCTGCAGGCCGCGAGAAACATCGCGGAGGGAGTTGTAGAGGTTCTGGCCGAAGGTGAAGTTTTGCAAATCACCAAGTGCCTCGACGATACCGGGAGGAGGGTTTTCGGCATCGGTTTGGAGTATGAAATGGTGGTCGTCAGGGTATGCTTTGATGTCCGAGGACACGAGACGAATGGGCAGCGCAGCAGCGAGGCTGCTGTGGCTGAGCTCAAAGGTGGCCTCGCCGTCGGATTTGCCGTGATCAAAGCGTGCAACGCCAGGGATTGGGCCCGTCTCGAGACGAGAACGGACTGAGCGCACATCGGCGTCGAACTGCTCAGAAGACATGGCTGACTTTACACCGGTTTCGGGCCCGAGTATCTTGTCAGAGTTCGAGATACTGAGATGGCGAGGAGTCAGAATGGCTGCACTCGGGAACTGCTCGGTCAATGCAGGTATTGGAGGTGAAGAATGAGAGCTCTCTTGGGCCAGGTACAAACCTTGATAATCAGAGGCCTTGAAAAGATGTATGGCGAGTGGCATAGCTGCGTCGAGAAGAATGGATGTTTCGCAGGGAACACGAGGCAAGCATTGGGCTGGGCGAGCAAGATGGGGATGAGCAGTGTACCTGATGCGGTTTGTTCGGGCGCAGGGAGGCTGAAGAGAGAATTTCAGGTGGTGAAGAGCTCACAGACTAGACCGTTAAGGTCAAGTTGAAAGAGAAAAAAAGGGAAAGAAAAAAGAAGAAGAAAAAAGTGAAGAAAAGATGGCAGCCTGTAAGCTTTCAGACTAGGGAGTGGGAAGTGAACGGTCTGCTTAGCAAGAGAAGCAGGGAGCAAAGGAAAGGAAGAACAGACTCCCAAGAGAGGCTTGAATAAGAAGGAAACAAGAGTAAGACAGTGTATGCCTGTGGAGGCTCGTACTTGCTGTCGATTCCCCAAAGTCATAAATAAGCGTGGCGAGCTGAATGCAGCTGCATCTAAATAGGTACAGCCCAGGTACTTATTTACCTTGATTTTTGCGGTAGAATACATGCTGGGTGTGAAGAGATGGGAGTCCAGCTATGGAGCTGCCTCCCAGTGGTTTTGGTGCTTGACTAGCTCTACAGGGCTGCCCTTGGGTGAACCAGTGCTGTGATAGTTGCCTAGATGTTCACCCAAGGGACGCGTTACTTTCAACAGCCACGCGACTGCCCCACCCACTTTAGATCCCTGCAACCGACCCCTGCGCCCTTGTGCCTTTGTACCTTTGTACCCATAGTGGGCTCTATCGCGGGGCAAATGCAACGACATGCTAACGGGCAGCTGCAACCTGGGCCTTCTATTCACTCCATCTTTCAGGCAGGCACCTTTGACACCTTCAAACTTGAAACCAGGACTCGCATCTTGGAAGCTATAGCACTCACTCACATACACAGCCAATCGGCAATCTCCCACAATGCTCATCAAAGAATACCATGCCGACGTGACGACCACTGTCAATAGCGTTGACAGCTCCATGAGGATCTTTGTCTTCCACCCAACCATTCCTGGCTACCCCAATGCGTAAGGCTTCCCTCGATTCGCTCAAGTTCAACATGTCAATCAATCCACGTTTGATATCCAAATCTGCAAGAAGAGGCAGCACAGTACACCACATAAAAGCCGCAACCTCAATTAAGCTAACACACATCCCTTCTCAGTCGCTTCCCTGGTGTCCTCCTCTTCTCTGAAATCTACCAAGTCACTGGTCCCGTTGCCCGTTTCGCCCGCCAAATCGCCGGCCAGGGCTTCATTGTCGCTGCCCCTAGCTCGTATCATGACTTTACCGGCCCAGAGGCGCTGGCATACGATGTGCCAGGCACCGATCAAGGCAACGAATGGAAAATGAAGAAGGTATGCCATTGCTGCCTTTTGTCCTGTTCGGTCGTCAATTCTCTCGCGGTGGCCAGAACAGCCCTCTCATCCTTCTTCTTCTCACTTTGTCACTGACCACGACTGCCTACCTCAGACCCTCGAGTCCTACGACCAAGACTCCTACAAAACTGTCGACTACCTCCTCAGCTTGCCAACCTGCACAGGCCTGATTGGCGCCACGGGAATGTGTCTAGGCGGTCACCTCGCTCTCAGAGCTGCAGTAAGTCTCTCCTGTTTCCTATTCCTCTGTTCTTTGTCATACCAAACCATACCACACCACACCCTCTCTAACACGAATCTCAGCTTGACCCCCGCATCTCAGCAACAGTCTGCTACTTCGCCACAGACGTCCACTCGCGTACCCTCGGCCCTCACCCCGACGGAGCAAACACGTCCTCGACCCCGCCCAGCCCCAACAGCACCCACACGCTGGACCTCCTGCCGCGCCTCAAGGGTGAAGTAAGCATGATCTTCGGCATCAAAGACACGCACGTGCCCGACACCGGCCGGGATCTGATCCGCGCCAAGATGCGCGAGGCCGGCGTCTGCTTCAGCTGGCACGAGTTTGCCTGGGCCCAGCATGCGTTTATCCGCGACGAACTGAGCAAAGGCCGCTACGACCCGGCCATTACCAAGGCGTGCTTTGAGGTTCTGCTCGAGCTATTTGGACGTACACTCAAGGTGGATCTGGGCCAAAAAGATGGCAAGCCCCAGGAGGTCGAGCATGTCTGTTAAGATTGGGGGTTTTGTGATGTTAAACCATGGTCTCCTCTTGACATGTTGTGGTATATATGCACTGCGCTGTATGTTAGAACTTACCAGATACCACCACAGATCTCGTTATTTGGCGTCAACCGTTTGAAACACCAACAGTGCCGTACGATTTCAAATATTCTAGATTCATCAAACACTACCAGCCTCCAACTTCAATGTGGTCTTCGAGCCATCTGACTCTTCCTTCAAAAAGCTACAGGCGACAACATGGCCATAAGATACACAATAAACAACTCGAAACACATATTAAAACATATCTAAATATCTAAAATTGAAAATTTTGTAACAGGAAATCTGCCCCTAAGCAGATCCTTCGTAAATAGGATATGGCTAATACATATCATTCTGATGACCAAGAAGAGACATCCTCTTCATTGACATTCCAAATTTGTGCCCACATTCCGCTGATCTGAGGACATATCTTGCTTTCTGACCAGAGGTGGTTATATCGAACCTCTAACAATCACCGTTACGGTAACCAGAACAAGAACCAACCCAAAACCACCTGGGTATCATTTGCCCTTTCCCGTCATCTATATTTCTTCTGTCACATATCGTCTGTTATTCCACGACTTTGCTCGTCTAAAATCTTAGCCATTCAAGGCTTCTAACTCTGAACCGTCATATAAAAGACAACCCCATTTTACCTGGTATATTGCTTCCTCGCCCCTCTAACCATGGCATCCTCTTCTTCTTCCGCTACGCTGCTCACGCTGCGTCCTCTGGGCCGTGCACCATGTGGTTGCTGAGACGAGGACGCAGCCGATGCCGTCGGCGCCAAGTATGTAGGATGGCTGCTACTACCCGCTCCACCAGCAGCCGCGGAGAGATAATCATGGCTAGCCTGTCCCGTGGTTTGGCCCGTAGGCTGACCGGGAACAAGCGTAGATGGCATGGGGCTACCAGTAGCCGCATTAGTGGGGGTCAGATCCCGTCCAGAAATACCAAAAGGCGAAGGCTGCTGCTGCATCACCGCGGGTGGGCTTTGAGCGAGACGTCCGCCTTGAACCTGGAAAGGCACGTAGCTCTCCCGCGCAACCTCGGCAATGCGTGGACTGGGGATGTACGGCGTGCCGTGGACACTATTAGGCTGCGAGTCGTCCTGGTCGACCACATCGTACGAGAAGGTCCTGCTTGCAGGGCCACCAATCGCGTTACTGTGGCTGTCATATTCTGTAAGAGAGATGCCTGGGTGGCCTTCGCCAAGTGGAGCCGTGGGAACAGCGTCGCCAGCCTTCCTACGGCCGCGGGTCGAGTGACGCGAGATGAGATCTTCTTGCAGACTTTTACGAATCTGCTCAATGTTTTCAGTGCGTTCTGCAGAGTCGTTGCGGGAGTGGAGAGTAGGCGAGCCGTGAGCACTCATGCCCCTGTCCAGGCTGCGATCTCTGTTGTAGCCGTATTCCGAATCCAGGCCTTGGAGGACAGGTCGCGCAGTGAGCTCAGCAATGGCCTGCTGTTCCGTAACGTGCTGCGGGCGATCGCCACCACCAGTCATGGAAGCCGCATCGGTTGGCCTCTTGGCGGAAGCCTTGGTGGGCTTGTGAGGCACCAATCTGGCGGCATCGGCGGCGTCAGCAGCCTTTGTGCGAGCGTCCTTGGCGAATTCATCATCGACAGCGACAGAGTATGCAGGGTTATCAGAGCTGCCCAAAGCAGAGCCACCACCGCCGGGACCGTTGATAGGGACCTTGCGGAGGGCAAGAGCCAATGCACACATGAACTTGGACCGACGGGTAGCGCGAACCGCCTCGTTGTGCCAGTTGGACTTGTGCTTGATGGACAGATTGAGCGTAAGCTTATCGCAGTCTCCAACACTTCCGACGCCAATTACCAGGTCAGGTTGGAAGTCGCGGCTGTTGTCAGAGTGGCGGACGAACTTTTCCATTTCAAGGCGGAGGAGCTCAACATCCTCGAACGAGGTGTCGTACGAAATGTTGACCTCAATGCTCTCCTTCATGGCCTTGGAACGCGACAGGTTGTCGATCCACAGGTTGTTGAGAATGATGTTGGGAGTTTGCGTCACTTGCATCTCCTTCAGATCAGTGAAGATGGTGTAGAGCAGGGAAATTTTCTCCACAATGAGTCGCTCGCCGTTGATGTCCACGCGGTCCTGTGTAATATGTTAGCGGGAGTGAATTGAAGGATATCACAAGAATTGTCCCAAGGACAACTTACACCGACGTCATAGGGGTGCTTGACGAAGAGGAAGATGATGGATCCGAGAAATTCTTGGCAAGTGGTCGAGATAGCGAAAGACAGCGAGATCAGGGCAGTGCCTGCGCTGGACAGTGTGCTGACGAAGCTGCTCTGGAAGAAGGACACTGTGAAGATGTCAGCGGGTAAGTCCTTACAGCAAAGCGGTTGACAAACTTACAGAAGATAATGACAACAATCATCAGAACGATAAATAGCAGGATGGAGTCTAGAACGCCCAGAGCCTGACCAATGTCCTTCATGCTGTTGTTGATGGCCTTTCTCTCCTTCCCAACCTCAACGACCTTGCGAACCATCTCGTCCAAGCTAATGTCGCCGTTCTCATCTGCGTCAACGGCCTCAAAACATTCTTCGGCCTCGTCGCGGTGTCCAGGTCCCAGAACTTCAGTGACATCCTCTTGGTACAGGGCGTCCTTGCCTTCGACGACAAAGGACATCCAGATGCGGCGGGCGAGAGCTTCGGAGCTGCGGACCTTCTCAAGAGCCTCAATGACGACCGAGTGGGCAGAGTTGGGGTTGAACATCTGCTTGCCAGTAATCTCTGAGGCAATGTTTCCAAAGACAGATGTGATTTTATCGCCAAAGCGACCGACGCCGCCGACCAAGTTCATGGGGTTAATCGGAGTTGCCGAGCCGGACTTTTTGTGACCTCTGCGGCGCTTCTTGTTGCCGACAAGCATGGCCTCAATGCTGTCACTAATGACATAGTCCTCTTCGGCAAACTCTTCGCAGTACATGGGAAATAAGGTCCTTGAAGCATCGTACATCAAGCCAAGCAAGTAGATTTCCCGCTTGGACTCCCTAATCCGGTTGGCAAATGACCGCTGGTGGTATGAGATGCTAATGAGCTGGATGATAAACTTCTCGCCCAGTAGCACGCAAGAGGACACCCAGAGCGAGCCGAGAATACGAACAATAACATAGACCCACTGGTAGCTGTCGTCGGTGAATTTGTACTTGAACAACAGCCAAGATGCCAATGCCCAAAGCAGCAATGAAATGGGCACTTCGAGGTTTCGAATTACGGTCGCGTATTTGCGAGTTCCGGTGGATACGACGCCGCAGAAGAACATGAAGACGCTTGGTAACAGGATAGCCACAATCTTGCCTCCCCACAGGGACAGCCACGAGACTTCGATCCAGAGAAACAGGTAGAAGAGCCTAGGAGCGTTGGCGCCAGTGGCGTTCCCGACGTGAACAGTATTGATGTTGCCAGTGACACCGAGCACGATGAGAGGAACGGCCAGGAGCAACGCAACGGGAGCGACGTAGACCAGATAGCGCGTAATGGGCGAGAAGTTTACAACCTTAGTGTAAAGCCGACCCATGGCGTTGAGGCCCATGTCGTCACCCCAGGTTCCCTTTCTGCCCTGCTCCTCGAGGGTCTTGATGGCCTTTCTGCGGCCAATGACACCGCCATCTCCCGCCTGGTTGCCCTCGTTCTTGGATTTGCGGTGGAACAAGCCACCACTCTTCTTCTCAGAAACGTGAGACGAGATGGTAGACATGTCGCCGAGAGTCTGGTTGTGTCGTCGAGCGCCAGTGGAACCAGCAGTGGGGACCTGGGTCAACGGGATGTCCGTTTCGCCGCTGGGACGACTGGTGCTCCTGTTGATGGGTAGGAAGCCCATGGTGTCGGCTCGTGGTGATAAAGGCATGAAAGAGAGGGATTGGTGTGTTTTTTTTGGGTGGTTTTTTGGTGTTTTTTTTTTCCTATTTGTAGTTGAAAGTCTCCCTTGACCTGGTTTCGAGCTGTCTCGGACTTTATTTAAAGGTGGAAACGGAGGAACCAGCCGGAGGAATATTTCAAGACATTCGACGGAAGAAGTCTTGGAAGATCAAGTGACTCGAACCAAGATGAGACAAGGCTGGAAGCTGGGCTCCAGCGGGCGAAATTGGCCTCAAGAAGCAATGCACTTTTTGGGGGGGAGGGGATTTCGAGAGGGTGTGTAGACAGTGGAGACGTGGCAAGGACCTGTTTCTCGCGAAGGTGATATGTTTCGTCGTCGTCGTCGAAGAAGAAGAAGAAGAGTTGCTGGACCCAGCAGCACTGTTTTTGGTTTGTTTTGTTGCTGTCTTTCGGTCCTGCGTGCTGCAGATCGATAGAACAAGTCGCGCGCAAGGGAGAAGAAGAGTTGCTGTTCGTGTGCTGGGGTTGGCAGCGGGACCAGCCAACGAAGGTGATGCTGTTGAAGAAATGGAAGAAGTAATAGAGGAAAGCAAGGAAATCGTTGTTGGTTTCGGTTGTGATGTAAAGACTGCTGGAATACGGGCTGTCTCTTGAGAAGGACGGAGTGCTGCTAGCTGGCTTAGTCGACGGAGGGCAAAGACCCTGATGGACAGTTGCCAGTCAGTCGTGCGAGTGAATGGGGTGGAGGGCCGAGCAGTGATGTAATTGTTGTACGCTGGAAGGATTGCGCGTAAAGATGGAAAACTAGGATCGTCACCGCCGAGCACGGGACCAAGTCAATGGTAGTGCAATGCACAGACTGTTGAGGAACCAGCGAGGGAAAGACGGGGAGCAGAAGAGCAGGATAGCAAGAAGAAGCAGAGAAAAGAAGAAGCGAATGGCCGCTGGTCGTTGTGCGGACTGTGCGAGCGCGTATGCATTGGGGAGAGATTGCCGAGTTTCTATCTAGATCGCCAACTTCCGGTTTGGATGGAGCTTCTCAGGGCAGGCCTGGGGCTCTTGCTAATTGCAGCTCTCTCCAGTGCTGTTTCCTTCTTATTCGGTGCTGTGTGGGTCGGAGTTCAGGGACTCGAACTGGTAACCATACTTTCTTGGAGCGTGTCAGCCACTGTACTGTGCTGCACTGGGTGGCCGGCGTTCAGGCCTTTCCACCGGGAGACAAAAGAAAAAATAGCGACACAGCGGATCGCTAAAAAAGTTATACACGATTCTAATGCTTGCGCCACCCTCGACGCCGCCAGCCAAAATGCACCCACCCATCTGGCCATCTTGCCATCTCGCACACGCACGCACGCACGCACACACGCACGCACGCCTTGATGCGGCCGAGCCACTGTTTGTTTCTGGGTCTGTTGGTGTGCGAAGCTTTTTCTGGCTAGTTCAGGGGCACTGGATGTGGTGTGGTTGCGGAACTTTGGGCACTGCAAGGTACAACTCTGCGGTTGCCACTGCTACACAGCCCTAGCACGAATTTAGTACCTGCCACCTGCCAGCTGTGTGCGACTGTGTCATGGTTGAGATTGATACTGAGGTATCTGGGCGCTTTGGTACTTGGGTACTCAATCATCCCGGGGCGAACTTGGCCATCCTCCATGCAGGGGTGCAGCCGTCTCACTGCAGGGCTTTCCGCCTCCACTTTTCTGCTCCTCCCCAAAGTGGAAGAGAACAGCGATGTCCATGTTTCACAGCTTGCCCGGTCCCTGAAACTTGACAGCTCATTGGGTTTGTTGGGTCTGCAAGATGTACCTGAATTACCACTGTGATTTCTGCTGTGCAACACTGTTGGACTGGGCAAAAGGGCACTGAGCCACTGCAAGCCACGGAGCCAACAACTGACTCTTGCGGCTGCTCCCCCTGAATTGTCCAAGACCTTTGGGTTCTTTGCAGCATTATCAGCACCACCCAAAACCACCAGCATCGAACCGTCTTCCTTTGTTCCATTCATAGCAACATCGAAACTGTTGCCCATCCATCTGGGCCGCATGTGCGCAACCCCCAGTCCGACAATCCTCCATTCCCCTTACCATTCTCGAAATGCCGTGCTCACTGCTCACCTTGGCTGCGTGCTTGGCCAGATGCGCTTTGCAATGTTGGTCCTTGCTGCCCCACTGGTTGGCGAGCTGGCCGTGCTGATGCTGACCGAAGTCAGCTCATTCGCTCCTTGGAACGCGTTCATCGTGTGTGTCACGGTGTGCAGTATCGGGATCGACTGTGCGAGCACCAGTCACAGATCCCACCTCTTTTTGCTGGTTGCCAGTGTACTTGCAATAAAAGCTGACGCTCATTTCAAAAGTAGGTACTATAGTAACAGTTCCAGCGAAACGCACACCCGCTTCCAGCGACCCATCCTCCCATTGAGAATTGGATCCTGAGGAGATTCGAAACATATAGCAGGAAAAAAAAAAGGGATCTATATCAGATACTAACATGGCATTCGCTGTTGGTGCTGCTCTGTGCTATAGCAGAATTCCCCGGTTATATCGATGTGCTTCTAGACCTTCCAAAACTCTATTATTCATCAACACACGACACACGACACACCGCACACCGCACGATATTATCACGAGGCTAGGCCGTCACATCCATTGCCGAGATTGACTATCAAGTCAGACTTTTCCATTGTGGTCCCACGCTGTAAAATTGCTGTGCTGTGCTGCCGAAACGTCAACTTACCGGCCAGTCTTGCGACGACTGCTGCCGTGCCATGACGAAAGCCATAGTCGTCACCAGCTTCACTACCAAATTCGCTGGCCGGCTGCGCTCTCAATGACGCAACTGATTTTCGACCACGCAGGCAGACTTTCAGGCAGCATGTACGCAAGTTCCACCGAGCGAACCCAATACAGACCCATCAGCTGCACATCATCTCAATACGTGTGGGCCTCCAAAGCCTGTAGAAATGTGGAACTGGGCAATGGAATTCGCTCGACCCTTGTGCTCCGCACCTGGATCAGCCAAACCACGCGAACTATATCAGAGTGGAAACACCGGATTTTCGCTTCTCCTCCCTCTGGCCGTCACGTCGGCTACTGTTCTACATAACTCAATCAGCTGTAATTCACGCACGTGACCACTAACTTACTCGTTCACGCCCGATTCTAACAGTCTGGACACTCCTACCTCAGCATCTAGAACATGCCAAACGCCTAAAACACCGAAAAGGTAGGCGGTTGGCTGAATCGGTGCGCTCGGCAATCAGTATCGCGAAAGAAGATCGTGGTTGAATCAACACTAATTCCGCCAATGGTCTGTTTCATGCAAGACTAACTTACTCCAATATGACATGGCGATCCAGTTTTCCTCCGTAATTAGCTTGGCGGCTCGCTGAAACCTTTCAATCCAGGTTCAATTGCAAAGACTCCCGCCTCGGCAATTGGAAGCACATATTGCATGTGGTGCTGCTGCTGCTGCTGCTGCTGCTGCTGCTGCGAGCCGCATGTCAACTTTCATTTGGCAAATTATACCTACTACAATACGCATGTGCAAAGTGTACCGGCTTCAGGGGGTGGCGGCTGTGCATGCTCAGGGACAAGAAAATCTGCCCTGGAGACACGAGCGACGAGCGGGAACAGTCTAACCAATCAGATGTCGGAAGGCTGCCAAGAAGTACATGCCGCCAGCATCAAGGTTGACGTGGAGTGGCTCCGAGCTAGTCCAATCGGAGCGAGGCCAGAACTCTCGCTGATTGATCAGTCTCGGCTGGGTTGATGCAGCCTCGCCTCAAGCTCTTGTCCAGAGACTTTGTTGCTCAGACTTGCTGTCTCCTGAACCTTGTCTGCTGAGTAGCTCCCGTGCGTCAACACCCTCTTTGCGGCTACAGCCCTATGGCCTTGCGTCCTCATCCTAGGTTGGTCTCGGCCGTTGGGCCATTTAATGTTTGTCTCGACCAGCCATGCCTTCTAGACGAGGCTCGAAGCACGAGTTCGTCAGTCATTTCCATTGGGGGGGCTATCCGGGGAAGAGAATCCATAACTGAAGCCGGACAGAAAACAATAGCTGACAAAGGAGGACATTACAAAGGATAATCGGTTATTGTCCAGCCGATTGTCCGGACTTACTTTTAGACCTGCACAAACTTTATGGGCCTCGTATCATGCAGAAACTCAGACCATCACATATACGGCTTCTGGGGTACGATACCTCCAACTTCCAAAAGACCATCACGTCAGTCCGCCTTGCTGACGTCGACCTGGATGCAATTTTGAGGTCATACAAGGGAGCACCTCGGCTGTGTTCCCTTCTTGTGGCTGCTTCAAAGACCCAGCAAGGCGACGCAGTATGGGCATATATACTATACATGATGCCGTCAATTTCTGGAAGGATATCCCCGCTCTGGCCGCGGGACTGACGTTGCTTGGGGCCTGAAATGTGGATGAATGAGCTACCTGCGGACCACACCTCTCGATAGCCATGGATCGCGAATACGCCCAGCTCTGGTGATGGCTTTTGTGGCTCATGATTCGTGTTTTCGGGTCTGGAGCATCAGCATCCGCGTAAGACGCATTGTCACACCTTGGGCAAGTCCTGATCTGGGTGTTTGCGCAGGGTTTCTGCAAATGCAAAAGTTAGAAGCGTCGGAAGATGCTTCTCTTTGTGGGTCTACACTGGTCCCAACATGTCTTTGCTTGGTAACAGTGTCAAGCGTCTTCCCACAAGAGGAACTGTCTTCAATTCAAGTGTGATTGATGGGCTTGCCAGTGATTTGAGCACACTGGCTGCTCATTACGCCCACAACGTCCGGCCGTGCTACGTGCGTGAATGGCACTCAAGACAGTGACTCCGAGGCTTTTCTCCAACATGTTCAAGCCGATGCTCAACAACTGATGGAACTAATGTCTTGAAGACTACCTAATATATCTGATATCATGAGCATAGCGGACGTCTTCCTGCAAGGCTCATCTCCTTGCATTAAACACTGGTATCCAACTTTGCACCCTCGACCGGCTCTTCTTGGTACACATCATACTTGTAGCTGCTCCCAATGTGATCACTCCGCAGCCCACTCTGGCCCTTCCCGTACACCTTCTCCCGTGCCGTCAACGGTTCTTCTCCTTCTTTCGGCAACTCAGGATACAGGCCTCTCCGCCTCAACTCGGGCACCAACAAATCCACCACATCCTCAAACGACCCAGGCGTCGTCACATACGCAATATTGAATCCATCTACATCCGCCTCAAGCATGAACCTCTCCAGTTCATCCGCCACCGTGGCCGGACTCCCAATCGCCACGGGTCCCAGCCCGCCAACACACGCCTTTTCCGCAACGATACGCGGCGTCCACCGCGGCACCTCCTCACTGGGCGTCGTAAAGTTCTCTAGGATACTCCGCACCTTGTGCGCCTCGAGCGAGTCGGCCTCAGTAAGCTCCTGATCCAGCGGAATGCGCGAAATGTCAATCCCCGTCCATCCGCTAAAGAGCACCAACCCACCAACCACCGACGCGTAAGATTTTAAATGCGTGTGCTTGGCGTGTGCTTCTTCGTCTGTCGGTGCCAGAATCGGAGTAAATGTTGCAAAGAACTTGAGCGAGCACGGGTCGCGCCCCTGCGCGGCGGCGAGGGAGCGGATGTGGCTGATTTTGGGCCGAAGCACCGACGCCGAGTGCGAGGTTACAAAGACTGCCTCGGCGTGGGTGGCTGCGAAGCTGGACCCGGCGGGAGAAGTTCCTGCTTGGAAGAGAAAGGGGGTGCGTTGTGGGGATGGGTCGACGATGTGGCGGGTTGAGAGGGAGTGGTAGATGCCCGTGTGGTGGATGGTGCGGATTTTGGAAGGGTCGAAGTAGCTGTCGGTGGAAGGGTCGGCAATGATTGCGTCGGGCGCCCAGGAGGATTCCCAGAGTCTTTGTTGTTGTGTTAGTTGATCTGATTTTTGTGATTGGCGAGGCAAGTTGGGCAAGAAAACAAGCAGGTGAGGCATTGTAAGAGGGAGACAAGGAACGAGGACACCAAACTGACTTATACAAAACTCGCAGATACTCATCCGCCTGGCGATACCGCTCATCGTGATCAACCGGGTTCTCAAGCCCAATCGCTTTGAACGCCGTCTTCTTCCACCCCGTGACAATATTCCACCCGATGCGGCCCCGCGTGAAGTGGTCGAGCGAGGAGAAGCGCTTGGCGAGGAGGAAGGGCGGCTCGAAGGATGTTGAGGCGGTGATGCCAAAGGCGAGGTTCTTGGTCACTGCCGCCATTGCGGAGATGGGCTGGGTGGATTTGGTGTTGTCAGCTTTTCCTTTTTATGTTTTATTTTGTGTTGGAGGGTGTTTGGGTGTTGGTGCTTGCTATAACGACAGTACAGAATCAATCGTATTGATACTCGATGCTTTCATCGACGGCGAGTAGTGCTTTGAACAAGGACACAAAAGCACCATGAATGATGAGATGAAGATATCGCAATTCATCCGCACGAATCGCAAGAGCACCAACAGCAACAGCAACAGCAACAGCAACGACTCACAATAGTCGGATCCGTCATAGGCCACTGCGCCGCGCGGCGGATGCAATTATCCAACGAACCCTCATACGTATCGTATCCACCGTACGTATCGGCGAGGAAGAGGGCGTTGATGCCCCCGCGCTCAAGCAGCTTGGCTAGCTCGATCCAGTACTCGAGGGTGCGCTTTGTGGCTGATCTGTCGGTCGGGTTCTATGATTATGCATTAGCAACTGCAATAGTTGAATCATGATGTGGCAAGTGTCAAGTAGGATAAAGGGACAGGCGTGGTGGATCATTTTGGGTGAGGGTGCATGTGTGAATGATCTTACCTTCCACTGACCTGGAGAAAGATGACCTATTGTGCACATGTCGAAGGCATTGAGCAGGATCTGCTTTTTGGGAGGAGGAGGAGTGGTGGAGCTGGTGCTGGTGTCTGAAGCCATGATGACTGTGTTTGTGATGTTGATCGTAGAACGATTACTCCTTTCTAATGTTTTTTCCACAGTTTTTTGTGATGGGCACTACCCTGAGTCGAAAATTATGAATATTCGATTTGTATTCTTTTACTGTCAAGAAGTCTCTGGTAGATAATACAAAAAGTTTTCACCAAGAACTTAACGGTTGAACGGTCGGTCTTGATGATTTGACGAATCTCCAGCTTATCTGTTCCAGTGTCCATCACTTCATTGATCCCCACACTTCAGCGCTTATTCTTGATATTCCCGTACTGAAGGGTCGATTTCCCAGTTTACCTGTGGGCGCAAATACTGTTGCCGCGATGTTGTCAATTCTCCTCATATGGTGTGATGGGTTTTGGGGCGGGGGGACTTTGGTGGGGACTTGATTGCTTCGCTGCTCGACGGAGAAGGTGGCGTATCTTTAAAGATACTGTCGTCTTCTCGTTATCACTAGACATCGTCTATGAAGATCGGTGGAACTGAGTGCTTGCCGAACGACTAGCTTTGGCTGGTGTATTGGGTTGCGGTTGTGCTTCTTATTGTGCGGATTGAGACCAGAGTGCTAATCGACCCCGTGCGCATGCACAATCTAGATATATGGTAGGCCAAGTCAGAACTATATCGTATCAAAGATTTCGAATCGTCTTATGCCTCCGTATATTTCTTCTCAACGTTTTATCTTCAAATTGCGACTACAATTAATTGGGCCATTTTTGAAGCGATATCATCTCGCGTGCCGCGAATTTGAGAAAGCATTTGTTCTGAACCACATAATGTCGTTGAATCTGGTTAATGATGACTTGCAAGTCGAACGAAAGGTCTTGATCGATGTGAAAATTGTCAAAAGTGAAGAGTAAGTTGAGAATTCACGCTCTACCAAGGATTGTTCGTCGTTGAACAAAGAAAGCACAAATCTGCGGATTCGATGTATTATGGTGTCGTGTTTTGGGGGCATTAAGCGGTAATATAAATTGAGAGCAACGATGAATGGCTGAGAGATTGCACGAGAACATGTTCAACTAGAAGAACTGCAGAGATACGCCTGTCCTTACAGACTACACTCTACGTCCAACCTCAGCCATCAATCGTCATTCTCAGTACACTCGCTATTTTCACCGTATGCTGCAGGGAGCATGCTCATACAACGGCACCTTAGAGCCCATGCGCATCTCTGCAGTTGATTTGAATGCATATTCGCGCATCATGATGTTGAGATGTAACCACGATTAGATCCTGCTACGTCTTTTGCAACCTCCAGAGGCTTTGTGCGTCGTGGTCTCTCCCAACCAGCAGTCGTGGAGACCCCACCAATACGTGCTTTTCCTTTGGTGAGGCTCATCACGAGCACGTTTTGAATCTCAGACATCTATTCCACATGTGTCTCTGTAACTACAAGAGTGATATTGTATCTTGCATTCCCATGATCGTTTAGTGTTTATGCTGACCAGGCGGGAGCCTGCGTACAGATAGTGCTCAATCTGTCTTGTTCAGAATGCAATGTCACGAAACTTGAACCTAAGTGAGAGAAGTGTTTCTCAAGACTTTGTGCTCCTATTACAAGTCAATTGGTCCATTGGTCTATTGGCTTGTGTATCGGGCGTTGCGGGTATTCCCGTCGAGAATCAAGTGCTGATGGATGTCTCATTAGAATTGTCCGTGGCTATCTGTCGTGACACCAGAGCTTGCCAAGCAACGAGTGACACTTCTTGGTCTCACTTGGATTGCTCATGTGTGGTTTTGAAGAAGCGTGGCCTCAGAACCGTCAGACAACAAAGAACATATCCAATGTGTCTACTCGTTTATTCAAGAAACCGGTCTTGGTCAGCCTTTTGTTATTATGTCTGAACCTTAGTTGACACTCTAAACCTGCTCATAATAATATGTGAAATCCTGCAAAGTATCCTAGGGGAATCGATTTTGCAGGTGGGCAAGCAGCCACAATCGAAGGTCCATTCTCAGAGACGGCGCCAGTGACACTCTAATCCCACATACCAACTCATTAACGGGAATTATCTACACACCAGAAATCTTGAAGACAGCTCAAGATCATGTCATCCATACCACCCATCTTCCTCTCTGCTCGCTGTGCCGACGCCAGAGAAACGGAAGATCAACAAAGATGACTTGCCTACCTGACCTGCAACGTGATTCTACCACGTACTTTCCGACATCGATGTCCTCTGCATGCGCACCCGTCATTCGCCTAAGGCCGGGCGTTCGATTGTCGGTACAGCTACGGGCAACAGGGTGGGTCGTCATCGGAAGCGATGAGCGGAGACAGATGCCGCGAAAGCTCGCGTGGAAGTCTGGGCTCGGTCTGGGGGCCAATTTGTGGGTTGTGAATCTGTCTAGGTGTTTGTTGTCTTCTTCCCCTGCTCCGTTCAAATGGTGATTTGTCAGTTTGTCAGTCATCAATAGAGATGTTTTTTACACTCCATTCATAGGCTGATGCATTGAGTCGTGTGTTGTGCGAGAAGTGTCTTACGAGGAATTCGTTTGGCCTGGCGGAGCGGAATAAGTCTTTGATGAAGCGTAAATATCTACGACCTGCAACAGTCATCAAAGTCGGAATGGTCTGTTGACCACGTGTAAACTGCACAGTATGAGTGGAGATGGAGATATGCCTCCTAAGATAATCAGGCCATTCATTTGCCAAGCCCTAGTGTTGACTTTGTTCAAAGCATCTCTGCCAGGCAGCGTCTCCGCCCAACAGCCTTGTTTAATTAACATTCAAAGCTGGGCCTCGCAATCATGCTGCTCTGCCAGCCTAAGGCCTCTTGCAGCATTTTGCTTGTGAGCCAGTAACCAAGTGGTATCGTCTCTGATCAGAAGTGCTCGTACCCATGCATTGGTATTCCAGAGTTCTTTCAGCCTTGACCAGACTGTACTTCAACCCGTCGGTATTTAGCACCCAGTGTATGAGTGTCAAGAATTAGGCTTCATGTCTCATTCCAGGTATTGTTGCACTGAGCTCTCGTTGCATCCTCATACCCAAACAAGCGATTCCACTGGACTCACTTTATTCTCTGCGCTGCTCCACTGGCATAAAGACAGCCAATTCACTACTCCTTTATGCCAACTGCCAGGGGAGGAGAGCTGCCTGCTGCGATCAGGCATATTCACCACATGGCAGTCCACAGCCTTGCATTGGCGAACATGGTCCACTTGCATCTGGCGCCAAAGTCGTCGGCTGCAGAGGTCGGATGGGCACCCAATAAGCCCCTTTGGCCAAGGTGCTGGAATTTCAAGCACGCTGAAAGAAAAAGAACGACAAAGAGGCAGGCTAGCATATCAAATGTCAAAGACAAAGGCTGGCATTGCCGCGCCTTCAGCCCTAGCATGGCTGAACGACAGGGGGCTTGCTCGGGATGATCCCAGTTCAGCCAAGCGTTCTGGGCGGTGCACCACTACAACTGCACTATCAATAGCAGGCCAACAGCCCTAACAAACTGCGGCTTCAGTTGACTTCCCCTCACTTGGCAAAAGTCTGAAAGCTTTTGCTGTCTTTGCTTCTGTCTTGCTTGTCTTTCACGTAGTAATAAAGCAGAGTTACTGCCAAAAGTAGCCAATCTGTTGCTGGCCTTCAATCTCCATCTCTTTTCCTTGTCTCACCTTGCTGCTACCCTGCTGCCTCCCTCCTGCCGCAAACCACAAAGTTGGGTTGTGTAAGCTGGTAATCCCACCTGCAGGCCGGAATAGCTTCCTGTTTTGCCCTTTTGGGAAGTGGCCCCTCCCCACACGCCGTAGATCATCAGGCCACAAATCTTTACTGCAGCCTGCAACAACGCCAGCACTTTATTGTTTTCTGCATGTCGGCGTGAGTTGTCCACGCGGTTTCTGGGTCAGCATTTTCAATTGCTTGGCATTCCTGCAGCTTCACGATCCCTCTGACCCTTTCTTGGACAGAACACCACAACCCAGGCCTTCTTTCTAGACCACCAAAACAAATACCCAGCAGCAACAGTCACAGCAAGAGCAACAGCTACGACCACTATAGTAATACCAGCAATAGTATACAACACCACGACACAGGGAGAAGCATCATACCCATCCTCCTCCTCCTCATCAGCAGCCACACGAACCAACAATGAGCGAGGTCGGCCGGGTCGGCAGGGCTGCCTGCCCTTTCGTCGACGTTCTCCCTGCCGAGATTCGCGTCCAGATATACGAATACCTTTTGTTTGAGCACGGCAACTTCTTCAGTCTGGACGACGAAGAGGGGGTTTCAGTGCCCACGTTGTTTCCGAAACTGAGAGCGCCACTCAAGCGGAATCGACACCATCGCCAGCAGCAGCAACAGCAAAGACAGTTGAGTCAGGGCGACCCAGACGGAGGCGAGAAACAGCAGAGACGGGAGCGCACATGCAAAGGCAACATCCTACCGTTGCTCCTCACGAACAAGCTCATGTGAGTCGCTACAGTCTGGAGACTAGCATTTGTCCTCTGGCACCTGTGGGCAAGACACATAAGGCTGACAATGACACTCAGCTACGATGAGTCCGCCAATCTCCTCTACAGCACCTCCTTTTTCCGCCTGCGCGGTATTAACAGCACACTCCGCTTCATCAACGCCGTCGAGCCTGCGCATCTCGCCCTCGTGCGCTCCCTAAAACTTGTCTGGGACGATCAGGGCTGGACGTCCGCACCAGAGTACGACACGCTCACCCTACGATCAGCTTGGCCCTCGCTGTGCGACGCGCTAGCGCACGACCTCCCCGGCCTACGCAATCTCTACGTCGCGCTGGGCATTTCAAGCCAGGTGGCCCACGTGGAAGCCCAGTACCTCAACGAGCTGGCACGCGTGCGACACGTGGACAACTTCAAAGTGTGCGTCCCTGTGGGCTTCCTGACAGCCTTTTACAAGTCCCAGCAGCAACCGGGTCACGCCAATAGGACCAATCACGAGCTAGACAGCGACGCAAGACAGGTCGCAGACGACGCCTTTCCCTTTCAGCTGTGTCGTCATACGGCAGGCGATATCTGCAGTGTGCGCCGAGAAGTCATTGAGGCCGAGTGGATGGGAAGCAGTCGGCCGGCCACGCCCAGGCTCAAGATCATACCCAATGCGCCGCCGCTGCCACTGGCGGCCTCGACATGGGAGCCGGTCATGAAGGCGCTTCTAGGAGACGATGTTGGCGCGTGACGGTGGTGGCGACGGTGAGCGAGACGGAAGGCGCTCACTGCTCACTGTTCGCTGCTTGTGTCACCTCATGGCAGGGTCGGTGGGCATGCTGCTCGATGCTCGGCAGAATCATGAGAGGTGGAGGTCGAAATCGGACCACGCGTCGAGCCATGGAGACGAATTTGCTGTGCGCTGTCAAGTATTGCGTAACAGCTGATTGATCATGCGGTACGCTTTGGTCCTGGGAAAAGCAAATTCTGGATCTTTGTAAATAGCTCAAGCAGTTCCCGACCGTTGACCCGCACTGATGAAGCTTCGCCGATTGTCCATATCAATCTGAGTAGATGAGGCGGAAAGCGAATACCCACCTTTAAAAAAAATTAAAAAATTGAATAATCGCGCTTGACATGCTCTTTTGTGATGCAAGGTCAGGCTGCCAACTTGTACCAGTCTTGAATCCCAAGGTAAAGGCACCGTTTAGGAAATCAACAGCGGGCGCTTTCCAAGGGCGCAACAGCAAAATCGCAATCGCCTCCCAGCGCGCTTTTTTGGCGCCCCAACCGCCGATAGCCGCTAACACTCAAACAGTTTCTCCACATCTTTTTAGCCGCAAGCCGCAGCTTCGCGCCTGCCCCGGATCCCTGCAACCAAAATTGAAGCTTCCCCTTCCAGTTGCCTTGCCTTGCCTGCCGTCACTGGATGTTTGGATCCGCGTTTATTTGTGTTGCTGACCTACCACATCAACACCGCACTCTACACCACACTGACTTTGACCCGAATCGCGCTTTGTGTACAACCACGCGCGTCGAACTCAAAGCCTCTTGCTCACATCACGCGCCGACCAGACCACTGATCCTCCTACCACGCATCCGAGTCGATACCCTTTACACCGTCGCATTCTTGTTGCTTGCCCATCATGAGTGTAAGTCGCCTCGCCTCGCTTAGGAAATGATAGAGAAAGGGAAGACAAGGAATGAAGACGAGCACTAACTAGGATTTCTTACAGTTTATGCCTGTCAACCCTCGACCTTTCCTCCAGGATTTGTACGTCTGAACTGCTTCCCTCACCCATCTCGGCGCGTTGCGACGGCGAAAGACGAGCATTCACGGAGGGCGTTCGCGTCGTATGGCTTCACTTGCGATGTCGATCAATCTATCGATTCGGAATATGTACATATTCAACGAAGGAGACAACAAAAACAAAAAGAAGAAGAAGAAGAAACGTCACTAGCAGGAAGGCTGACAACGAAGATAGGGTCAACAAGGAGATTATGGTGCGCCTCAAGTGGAATGAGACTGAGTACAAGGGCAGATTGTAAGCAAAACAACCTTCTTGACCCATCTGTCTCTCTGGCTCTGTTTTCACCACTCTATAAGCAGTAACAGAAATGCTTGGAGAATCAACGTCATTCTAGAATTGGCAATGGGCAATCGAATTGCTAACATTCTTCCTCGTTTTTTCTTTTCACACTTAAACAGGGTCTCGATCGACAGCTACATGAATATCCAACTCGCCGAAGCACAAGAGTACATAAAAAACAACTTCTCCGGTTCCCTGGGTCAGGTGCTTATCCGGTGTAACAATGTGCTCTGGATCCGCGCAGCAGGCGAAGGAGAGAATGGAGATGTCAAGATGGACGGTTGAAGCGGGCTGGGTGATTATAAAGAAATGAAAGAGGGTAGAGCGCAATTTTCTGCGACCACAAGGAGATTGAATAAGACTTGAGAGGGAAGGTCTGGGGAAGAGACAAAACCAAGCAGTGAGAAGGGGTTACAGCATCGTGGAGGGCATGCGGGAAAGCGATACCTCAAACAAGAAAACCGGGATAAAGCGATTTCGAATCGAGCCATATTACTTGACGCTCAGATGGAGAAGAAGCGTGCGCTAGACGGATGGACGACGAAGACGAGGTGCAACGCCGTGCAGAAAGCCGTCCTGCTGCCAGATATGGACAAGCAGATAAATCACCGATTCGACAGCAAGCAAGTTCAAAGGGGGAATGGCGTGGCATTCCGGAAGTCAAAGACTTACCTAATAGCCACACAGGCATTTCGTTTACCAATCAAGGCCATTTCTACGCATCAGCGGAAAGGTACATATACTGTGTTTACTACAGGTGTGACAATATCATAAAAACTTGCACAGTTGTTTTTCATCTCGAGAATATTTGATGTTCAATTCAAGCGAAATCGTTTGCTGAAGCCCCAGAAATCCAAGTCAAATGGGCCATATTGAAAGCGATTCAATGATGAACTCGTCATACATATTCCATGCCCAGCTCCTTCGCCCAAGAAATAGTTTTCACCTTGTCAAAAAAAAAAATCTAAAACAATATATACGCCTTTTTCCCCTTTGTTTTTTTCTTCTTCTGGGTTCCCCTCGTCCCGAGTTATTTTCGTCTCAAGCGCCCATTGTTCTGTCTCATTGCATCAAGCATGCCACCTTCTTACTGCTGTGCAGCTCCGACGAGCCAACCTTGACTCTGGTCTTTGCGCCGACCCATGTGTACGCCTCGACGATCCACTCGTACCACACGCGCGAGTCGTCTGTCTGTCGCCACATGGTAACTTCGAGCTCCGAGTCTTGAGGAAAGTAGAGGGGTTGCTATTGAGTGTTTGGTCAGTACGATGGTTCAAATTGCCTTGAGCGAGTGGCGGAGAGTAAGAAGCAAGGAGAAAGGATAGAAGGAAACAAGAGCGAGATGGAAAGCTCAAAGCAGCACAAGAACATACCTTGAGGGGGAAAAAGATGGGAAACCAAGACACCATATCCCGACTCTTGCGATCAATTTGGTCAGGCAAGATACTCAACTCGACCAAGTCCTTCTTGGCTCCCTCGCTGCCCTCCGCCTGCGGCGTGTACAGCGTCGACTCAAAGTATCCACCCAGACCGTGACACACGCCCCTCGGCCGACAGTAAAACGTCAAATGGCACTGCCGCGCGTTATGCTCATTCAAACCTCCCGAGTTATTCATGGCACCACCACCATTGAGCGTCCGCGGCATGCGCTCGCCCTTGATCTCCTCCCACTGCTCCTGCAGAGACCCCCACACGGGGTGCACAAACTCCCACGCCTGCTGGAAGCGCGGCTTGCCGGGCACCTTTTGCGCGACAAAGTCCATCTGGAAGAGGCGGACGACCCAAGGGGTTTCAAAGGCGTTTGCGTCGTTGGGGAGAACCGTCTTGAGGTTTGCGTGGATCTTGGGCGTGGCTATGGGGCTCAGCCACGCCGTGTAGCTCTCAGGGATCGAGAGGCCGTGTGGCCGGGCGATGTGGCGTTGGATGCCGTCGAGACACTCAGGGGAGAGCTCATTATCGCCAAAAGAGCCGAGGAGCTCTGTGATGAGGATGTCGACCTTGGTTGGGGCCGAGGCGGGGCTGCCGGATGCCGTGAGGGGGACGGGGCCGGCCCAGTCGCGCATGTCCGTCTTGATGACGTTGACGCGGCCGCCCCACACGGTGGCGTTTTGGCGGAGGAGGTAGACATAGGCATTTTGGTTCTTCTCGACGGCCCAGAGCTGGACGGGCACGCCGGAGCGGTCTGCGGCGCGTAGCGCGCGTGTGACGAGGGGGCCGCGGCCGGCGCCGGCGACAGTGACGATGAGTTCGAGGGGCCCGCCGTTGGCAGAACGTGGGGAGGATGTAGGCTTGTTGAGGGTCTTCCACTCGGACATGGCCTGGTAGCAGGCCTCCTCGTAGAGGTTGTACTTGACGGGGTCGCCTTCAAACATTTCATAGGTTGCGGACTCGAGGTTATCGGAGAGGGGCTGGAGAGGAGACTGCAGCCAGTCTTGGAAGCTGGTGAGAGTTTCTGTCTCGAGCTGCGAGTAGGGCTCTTGCTGACGCTGGAGGTAGTTCATGTACATGATGTAGGGGCTGACGCCGGGTAGCGGGGATGATTTGGCGTCGGCGAGTGAGGGGAAGTCGGAGGTGAGGGCCGAGGCCGAGGCAACGGCTGCGTCGAGAGAGGCGGTTGTAGGACCGACATCGTACAGGAGGAACCAAGGAGCGGTCTTGAGACGCATGTAGGTGAAGATGAGGTCCTGGTGGTGGCGCGAGAGCGAAGGGTTGCCGGACTTGTTCGCCTGGAATGTGGTAGGTCCGAGGGTGAGGTAGTGGAGAGGCTCGGCGAACCAACGGGTTTGGAGTTCCATTTCTGGGAGTCTCTTTGGTAGTCTCAAAGCTATTGTGTTTTGGTTAGCAGGGTTTCCTGTCTTGAGGTCTACACATCCTGTGGGAGTCCTGTCGTGGAGTGAGAACTTGCCAGCGTAGAGTCTGGTTGCGTAATTGCAAACAGAACGGATCGTATGCCAAGTGTCCCATGCTCCAAAGAGATCAATCTCGTCTTCGGTCTGAGCAGCCTTCTGGCCAGCTGCTGCGGCTTCTCTTGAGTCCAGCAGCTCTGTCGACAGCAACGGGGTCTTCTCCTCCAGACCAGGCTCGCGGTACATGGGCAAGTGGATGATGATGTTGACGCGGGTGGCCACATCAAAGGTCTCGAGGATGGCGCGGGCAAATTGAGCAACAGCCCGTGCATCCTCGTCAGCTCTGGGACCTGGAACGACGACACTGCGCACACCGCACCAGTTGGCGAAGGCGACCTCGAGGTTCAGAGCCTGGCGCGAGAGACTTGCGACAACGGGGTCAGAAGAGCCGAGGTCGATCCACGGGCTCGAGTAAGCAAGCACATTGCCAATGTAGGGACATGGGCCCAAGCTGGTGTCCTCGTCAGTGAGAGTAGGCAGCACGGGGTCTGGCAGCGACGGGTTCGTCTTCTGCTTGGAAGTGAGGGTCGTTGAGGCCTGCAACGCGCTCACGTGCGAGTGGTAGAGGGCCTTGACGCGCTGGTGGAAGTGGGTGTTTGTGATGGGCGCCGTAGCAAAGTCGTACTAGAAGGACAGCCAGTCAGTCAAGCACACCGGCGTGATGAAGAGGATGCATCTCCTTCACCTACACCACAATTCTGCATCTGGTGGTAGTGGCCATCGGTCAGGGCCTCGACACGGGCCGTGTCGTGCTGGCCGATCCAGAACGCAGGCCGCGGCTGGGGGAAGTCGTCCGACGCGGGGTTGAGGTAGCTGTCCGAAGGCATCTTGACAAAGTCGGGCCTGGCCGTGTCTCGACTGTGAGGGAGTGTGAGACGAAAGCCGGCCGCAGCGAGGTTGGAAGGAGAGAAAAGGGAAATTTTATGGGGAGTGGACGAGTTTTTGGCACTTGGGGAAAGTCACAGCAGGCCTCGACGGGCTGCAGCAAGATTGAAGCTTGCATATTTGCACATGTGAAGGCTTGGATGTTGTCTGACCTCGTTGATTGAATACGCACTTGATTCTTGCTTCGTTTCTAGATCTTGGGCCTGCATACAAATTACAGTTGCGGTGGTCTGAGTGAATCTACTTTGACGCTGTGGTATTTTCCGTGGACGATATTCAGTTCGACGGACTCTTCTCTAAGTGCATAAGCACGTGCGTGTACAAGCAACGAAAGAGGCTATGCAACTATCTCAAATCAGTACGTGGCAGGTCGAGCTGTTGTTGAAGGCAGGTGCACCTTTCAAGAAGCAATGTCTGCTGCCTAGCGCAGCTTCCATCTCGTCTTGTTCGTCCTGTTGTTGAAAACGGCAGGTTCACTTTTCCATCCCCATGCCCTGAAAAACATCACCTGCACCACTGAGCAGCAGGCCAGCCACACAACCCCGCCAAACTTTTAGGTGGGGCCTGCCGCCCGTCTCAGTGACTCTTTTGTACTGCCGGCTACTGCCTGCCGGCCACCAAAGCCCCTCTCTGGCCCCCCAAGCGCGAGTCCAGGGTCCCAGAAAATTTACCAGAAAAGTTCCGGTAAGACGCCCGCAGCGATCGTCCTTCTTTTTCTTCTCCAAACCTGTGACAGCCTCATCTCCATTTTTTTTGGCCAAACTTTGACGCGTTTGCGCCGTTCACACCGCCATCTCCAGCTCACCTACTCTTACCCATCACGTTCTACTCCCTGTCCGATCTGCAAACAGGCGAGGCTCGAATCTCTTCTCGCGCAGCTACTCGCGCAACCCTTTTCCTCGACGCCTCCTTCGTCATGGCTGACGCTGGACACTCCAAGGGCACTAAGCGGCCCAGCGCCGACCAAGCCTCACCCGCTTCGCCTAAGAGAGCCAGAGCGGGCGCCGACGACAACTCTGCCGCCACTGATAGCTCCTACAACCCTTACCTCGCCCACCACTACGAGGACGGCCAAAATGGCAGTGGCTCTCGCTCGTCCGCCTTCAACGGCATCACGCGCCACCAGTCGACCGCTCAGCAAGCACACAAGCTCGAGGACCTCGACAACAATCCCTGGACAGGCGAGCCGCACTCGCAGAAGTACTTTCGCATCCTCGAGGGCCGCCGCGAGTTGCCCGTCCACAAGCACCGCCAAGAGTTTCTCGACATCTACCACAATACCCAGATCATGGTCTTTGTCGGTGAGACAGGTTCCGGAAAGACGACCCAGATCCCTCAGTATGTCCTTTACGACGAGCTGCCGCAGATTTCTCGCAAGCTAGTCGCCTGTACCCAACCCCGCCGAGTGGCCGCTACCAGCGTTGCCCAGCGTGTCGCCGATGAGATGGACGTCAAGCTCGGCGAGGAGATTGGTTACAGCGTGCGTTTCGACAACTGTACCTCGGACAAGACCATGCTCAAGTACATGACGGACGGTCAGCTACTGCGCGAGTGTATGCACGATAACGACATGTCGCGCTACGCCTGCATTATCATCGACGAAGCCCACGAGCGTACCCTTGCCACTGATATCCTCATGGCTCTTCTCAAGGAGATTTCCCAGCGCCGCAGCGACCTGAAGATCATCATCATGTCCGCCACCCTCGACGCTCAGAAATTCCAAAAATACTTTTACGATGCCCCGCTGTTGGCCGTGCCGGGAAGAACACATCCTGTGTCGCTATACTACACCCCTGAGGCAGAAAGAGACTATATCGAAGCCTCCATCAGGACGGTGCTGCAAATTCACGCCACAGAAGATGAGGGCGACATTCTCCTATTTTTGACTGGAGAGGAAGAAATTGAAGACGCTTGCAGGAGAATCAGACTCGAGGTCGATGAGATGGTGCGAGAGTCCGACGTGGGCCCAATGTCCATCTACCCTCTGTACGGTACTCTGCCACCGCACCAGCAGCAGCGCATCTTCGACAAGGCTCCTGCGGCCTTCAAGCCAGGTGGTCGTCCGGGCAGAAAGTGCATCATCGCAACCAACATTGCAGAGACTTCTCTTACCATTGACGGTACGCTCGCTCTTTGTTTCTTACACTACCTCCCAATTTGCAGCCCAGAACTAATATTGACTCTTGACAGGTATCGTGTACGTTGTCGACCCCGGTTTCAGCAAACAGAAGATCTACAACCCCCGCATCCGAGTCGAGTCGCTCCTCGTCAGTCCTATCAGCAAGGCTTCTGCGCAACAACGTGCTGGTCGTGCAGGTCGTACACGACCCGGCAAGTGTTTCCGCTTATACACGGAAGCAGCCTTCAAGAAGGAGCTCATTGAGCAGACCTATCCCGAAATCCTGCGTTCCAATCTTTCCAACACCATTCTGCAACTCAAGCGGCTCGGCGTCCAGGATCTCGTTCACTTTGACCTGCTTGACCCGCCCGCGCCAGAGACCATGATGCGCGCGCTCGAGGAGCTCAACTTCCTTGCCTGTCTCGACGACGAGGGTGAGCTGACGCCCCTCGGCAAGCTGGCTTCTGAGTTTCCACTCGACCCGCAGCTCGCAGTCATGCTTATCAGCAGTCCTGAATTTTATTGCAGTAACGAAATACTGTCCATTGTCTCGCTGCTTTCTGTACCTTCGCCCTGGCTGCGGCCCAACCGTGAGCGCAAGCGCGCCGACGACATGAAGGCGCAGTTTGCCCATCCAGATGGCGACCACCTGACGCTTCTCAACCTGTACCATGCCTTCAAGGGCGAGATGAGTCAGGGAACCGATGTCAAGGCCTGGTGCCACGAGCACTTTTGCAGTCTGCGTCACCTGACCTCGGCCGACCACGTACGCGCACAGCTCAAGCGCATCATGGAGACACACGGCATCGAGTTTGTCAGCACAGATTTCAGCGACAAGAACTACTACACGAATATCCGCCGTGCCCTAGTGGCGGGTTTCTTCATGCAGGTTGCCATGAAGGACACGAGCAAGAGCTACACGACCATCAAGGACAACCAGCCCGTGTTGATTCACCCCTCGAGTGTTATTAAGGCTGACTATGAGTGGGTAATTTACCACGAGTTTGTGCTCACGAGCAAGGTATGTATTCATCGTTACCCTTCTGCATCATGTCGCAAAACATCACGAACAAGCATGACTCACATCATTCGTTCCAACAGCAATACATTCGGACAGTCACTGGTGTGCGTCCAGAATGGCTCCTCGAAATCGCGCCCATCTACTACGACCTCGAGACCTTTGACAAGGGCGAGGTCAAGACAGCGTTGATGCGCGTCACGGAGCGCATACGCAGAAAGCATGCCATGAAGGGTGGGCGGACCTAGGAGTCGTCATTCGGCCGTAGTGCCTGTTGTCGCACCTGCATGCGTCCTCTCCCACCAATGGACTGTCACCGTCCGGCCCGTCTTCACCACTGTCACGATGGCTGTCACGATGGCTGCTGTCGGTGTCTGCAGCAGCCTTGCAATAAATCGCAGCTTATTGAATCTCAAACCCTAGATTTCGGCGATTGCGCCGGTCCGAACTCTGGCAAAATCGAGACTCAGGATGTTCGATTATGTAAATATCGAAAGAAGCCGCATGATGTTATTGAACTATTGCCGACGCCGCAGGAATTTCTGTTGGCTGTCAAGGAAAAGGAAGATGCAGTGGCCGTCGAGATGATAGTGCGAAACGAGAGTTTTGCAAATGCGACGCCGCACCTTGCGGTCTCACCCCAAGGAGATCAAAGAGCAGGATTTACTGTCCACAAGCAGACAACGAATAAGAGAACGGGCCGAATAACCAAAATGGAAAGATGTAACCTCCGAAAGCGGCCGCAACCTTGAACCACCAGAACGTTGAGGGGACTTGGCAAGGGTCAAAAAAAGTCATTGAATTATAACAGGGCAGGCCTATAGAAAAGAACAAATCATATTGATGCTAGAAGAGACAAGAGCAGAAGGACCTTCAGCATCGCAAGAACCAACTGCAAAGAGACGTTTGGCTGGAGTACAATGGATGATGAAAACAGATCTAGATGGGATCATTGGCTTAGAACAAGAGACTAAACAGAGAGAGCGGCAAGAAGAATGAGTGACGAAGAGTGACGGGAGTTGCACAATCAGACTCCACGTATATATAGCTAGGAAATGTGTATTTGTTGATTGACACGGAGCACTGTTTGATTCCTCAGGCTTGTCAGACCTTTTCTATGTACGTGTTGAGACTAGAATGATATTTCTATTCAGAGGTAAGGATGGAGGGTAGTTCGAGTCTACACTGAGCTGACAAAAGATCCAGATGCAATTATCAGTAGTGTGTGGGAGCCTCGAAGTTTCTTTTTTTGTCCCCGTGCTACGAGTATACAATAACAGAAACTCAATCATTCTTTCCCACATGATGGCCGAGAACATATTCATACAGTAACGATATTGAAGTGCTCCATGTCACAACTTCTTTGCCGTCAACATGATAGTCAGTACTTTCATTCGCTACAGAATCCATCGAGGCAGCACTGTGCATGTAACGATCTAGGGCAAGTGGTGTAGTAACTCACTTCTCACTCACCTATATCATTTCTACCTCTATATTAGGTATGCAGAAACCGTTTTGCCAAGCCGCGTGCGTGGTTATGCAATGCTGCGTTGCAATACGAAGCACGGAAGCAGCAGCCGGGCTGGACCGCATGCTTGGCTATTTGGTTATCCCATCGGTTGAGGAGGATGAGCCCGCGATATTGTTCAACTGTTTTTCAAGAATGGGGAAGGATTAGCCGGGTCGCTCATCCACCAATCTTGCTTATGATACGAGACCAGCGTATTGTGATCCATCCTTTCATGAAAATGTATGCTGAGCAAGTACAGACTTGCTGCCAATCTGGACGGTCACTGAAGTTCTTGACCAACATCATTTACTTGAATTCGAAGACGTGAATGTTTGTCTGGCCCAGTTGCGATATTCGTTTCTCGTATATATCGATATCTACCATGGTCTGTATCAGTATCACAATCTGAAAGATCATACTGCATAGAAAGGACCTGAAGGTATAGGTCTTTGCCAAAGTCCAAATGCGTGCATATCATTCACCAGAGTTTATTCCAACTCTCACAAATGCCCACAATACTACTGATTCAAGGCAGGAGCTCCCGTTCAGACACGATATACGAGAAAGCTCGACCTCTCACTGGAAGTTCGCTGACTTGGCAATGCGAAAGCGGGGTGGCGACGCATGTGCATTTGCAGTGGGAGCGATACGGAATAGCAAGTCTCAAGTACTATGTAGTCCGTAGTGAAGCGCCAAAAAGCGACCTGTCAGCCAATTAGTATCATTACTGCTAGTACCGCAGCCAATTATGAGTGCCAACCGTGAATGGGAGCAATGGCTACTACATAGCTTGACCAAATCAGGAAGTTGATTAGCATCAGGACGCAGCAGTACCGGGTCTATCACACGTGACTTTTACATCAGCATGTCGTATGCTACTTTATCCTGCGTTGTCGTACTATCGGCCTGTGATTGATGTTGCGCGTTACCGCATCCAAGTTCATGGAAGATTGGAGCAAGTGACATACAGGGGTGCGTTTCATCCTTGGCGAAATGTAGGCGAACCGGATGGAATCTGTATCAGATTTACCACTTCTCATCGGATATGTTATTGCGACGGATGTCAGTAGCGAAGAAACCAAGTTATAAATGAAGTAGAAAATAGCAACGTCGTTGTACTTGAGGAGTCTCTCAAAACCCCTACTTCCGTGAGGAACGTTGCTTGTATGATGTTCATTCGGTGAAGGAGCAGTGTTTCGATGTCGACACTGATATCACGACCTCATTACGAGCTCAAATGCTTCTCAGGGCCGAAAAAGGTTAGTCTCGAGCGGAAAATGTCAAAGAAATGGTATATACTCTTTGGCTAATCCCAGCATCGAAACCCACAGCTCTGGGCCAACAAATGAAGACAGAAGTAAGATGTCAAGACAAGCTTAGAGAGGACGACAAGTCCGCTTTGCGACCATTGCGCAGGCTAAATCCCAACCTGTGTTGCTTCAGAGACTGAACTTGCATGCTCCTCAAAACTCGTAACGTTTTGTAGCCGCTACATTGCTAGTCTTGTCTGCCTGGTCTGCCGGTCGGGTGCAGTGGTCTGGTTCTGGAAGCATCTCTAGTCTGACCTGGGCTGTCTTTCCTGATTTAATGTCTTGGGCCATTCATGTCATCGGACTGCTGGTATGGAATGTGAGTAGTGAGGCTTGCTCATTCATTGCAGGTCGACCACTCAAGGCTGGCTCACATGTGAGCAGGCCATGCATGTATGGACTCTAGGCCTATGCACTCCTGGCCATGCAATCTTGACAAGACCTGATGTCGACTGAGAACCAAACTGCCGGTAGCACCTTTAGACATACCCACGTCTTGATGTCGTCTCCTCGTTGGTGCGCAAAGACTTTCCTGTGTTGCGTCTTCGACCCGGGCTGGCCCTTTCTCGAGGCTGCCACACTCCGGCTGCAAGCATGCCAGCATCCGGGCGTCAGTCGCGCAGAAGAACTGTTGGACATCGAATTTGATTCAGGTGGTGGGATGTGTACCATAGTTGGCAGCATCTTCTCTGTCAAATCATCGTGGCCGTGGACTGGCTTGCCAGGTGGACGAGCGTCGTTGGCTAGGGCCGCAGTGTCAGCCCACAGTAAAAGCAGAATCGGCATGAAGCAAATACGAGAGACCTTGAAGATTTTGCACCTCTTTCCAATTCTGACTCGTGGAGGCTCTGTTGACGACGGCAAGATCGATAGTGCGACATGGTAGTGGTGTTAGGTTTTGGATGCCAACAAGACTGAGCTGGGGTTTTCCCATTTCCGTACCGCGGACTGGACGTACATGAGCACGGCCTAGGTATCGGGACCGTCATGCTGCAGCACGATCTGCAGTACTCCGCCTGATGTGTAGAGAGCCAGGTTCAAATACCAGCTGTTGCAACTTGTCACAACGATGAAGACGGGGAAAGGCCCAAGCCTTGGCTGGCTCGCTAGAACGACGACGTTGGCGCAGACGAGAACGAGATAGTTGATTTCTGTTTTAGGACAACCTTGAAAATGCAAGATTTTAGTGGTGTTTGCCGTGCTTGGTGCCCACAAGCGCTGTAACCTTGGCTATAGGGAAGCTAGTTGCTAGTGTACATACTTTTGCATATGCGCTGTAGGATGCGCCTGCTGCTTCGAATGTGGGGGAGCTGTGATCTGCAGAGGAAGGGGCACTTCGACGGTAGCTGTCGGCTTTGCTGCTACTTCCAAGAAGGGTACAGAGACAGCGACCACTTTCTTCAGGCAGGAACGTGCGGGCACCTGGCTCGTTGAGCCTCAACTTGTACCCAGGTACTACTCAATTGAGTGTGTGGCCTACAGTACAGGTCCGAAAGCATATTAAATGGATGTAGTTCAAGTCCCTTACAGGGTTTCCAGCCGACAGCGCCACAGGCATCACGACAGTCCAGGCACATATGCACCTGTGCTGCAGGTGCGGGAGATGGCGTTACCGTACCCTCTTTCTTCCTGGCAGTTCTGGTCCTGAACGACACCGTGGCTGCCCCACGTTCAAACGCGTCACTCTGCGACTCCAGCTTATCTTTTTCTCGCACTTGTCGTCCGCATTTGCTGTGGACATCCGCGCGACCTTCGCTGTGTCACATATCAGAACCAGCGACAACCTGCTTCCTCAGCTCCGCAGCCCACTTACCTCTTCATCTACCAATGCCAGCCTACAGCTCAGCACGGCGGTCCTTTCGCGCAGTCTTTCGCCATGGTTCCCATCAGCTGCGACATAGACCAATTGCTGGCTCGACACGTATCGAGGTGTCCTCTGACGTACCGACCACCTCGAAGAGCTGCTCAGTTACTGTGTCTGGGCCAGACGTGCAGATTCCGCGTTGGCATGTTGGCTACTGATTGGCTCTCAGGACTCGGTCTTTTGCACGGCCACACCTTTAATTTTTCTCAGAAGTCATGCACAAGAGCGGCACCGCCGTTCGCACGCTCGCACCGCCCCGAGGCTGCTTTCGTTTACAAAAGTGACTCCGCTGGGCTAGCCGAGTCGCAGCCAGCCGATCTTCATGCACTGCTCAGCAGGTCTGCTCGCTGTACGACTTGCAATAGGGTGTCGAGCAGAGAAAAGGTGGAGCAGGCTACTGCACCGTTGAGTTTGGGGGCGGATGCGCTGCGGATCGACCTTGACAGCTGCACTCTACGGCGTTCCGGCCTAAAGAAGTAGATGGAGTCAAAACAGGCAAAAAGGCAGCAAAATGGGAGACGTCAAACTCGCAACGCCGGGTCGGCCGTCACAGCGCGCAGACAGACACTGAATGGAGTCCTTCAGACGCGCCAGAACCTGAACGTCTGTCGAACGCGTCAAAGTGTAGGTGGACGAAACCAAGAAGAGGCATAAAGAAATTTATCAAAAGCCACGAGTGCATCTCGTCAAACAGATCACAATCCACTGCCGGTACAATGGCACACCACTGAGAGGTACTACTTACCTCCTTGAAGCTTAGCATCAGGTGACAGGGTATATACTCGGTCTAGCAAAGAGATTGCGCGCACAAACAGGACATCACTATGCGAAGTCGTTTCCTCGCATATACCGGCACGCCAAATTGCAAGGGCAATACCTCCGTTCATGGCGCTGTACTCACCCAGCACACCATCTCCGGGAGCCTGTCAGAGAGGAAGCAAGCCATAACCCTGCTCCCGAGCTTGACAGGTACCCACAGTTCCTCCGCCCTTATCCTTGACATACCTTAATTCGTCCTTGCGTCGAGGACTGACTGTTGACATATTTGTAACTGAGTACTTATTCTCTAGCAGTCAGAGGTGTCTAGGTATAAGGATCCTCACTCTCGTCATCAGATGGAGCACTTGTTTGAGCAAGGCCATCATTAAAGAAATCAGAGCTCTCGCAATTTCTAATACCGCGACTACCAATCGTCTATCGGCTATTTAAAGCGCGCATGCAACAAGCAATTGTGTCACTTGGATTTCTACGTGCTACCGATCACAGCAGCCACAGTAACAACGACAAAATTATATCCATCACCACGACGCGACCAAACACAAAGAGACAAGAACGAACACAGACACACACACACACACACACACCGAACCCAGAATCGCTCAGCTATATACACTGAGCGCCATCAAGAGCCCTGACACCTTTTACATATTTGCTATTGTCCACATCATTCATCATGAGCGCAAGCGGCAGCGGCGGTTTCAATAAGTACCGGTGCAAATACTTCTTTACTTACAATTGCCAAAACTGGGTTTATGTGAGCAGCTCGGCATGTGCAAACTGTCTCGTGAGTTCTGCCACTCCAAGCTGTCTTCTATGAAACGCAAGCTGACGTTTGCTGTACTCCCAACGCCAGGCCGACGGTAGGGATGCTGTAGCACTCCCAGCACACCAAGAGGCGAACCTCAACGCAACGCCAAAAGACATCTGCGTTCCATACTTTGCCAACGGAGTTCTCAAATACTCGCTGATGGAGGTTGTCGTGACGGATCACTCGGGCCAATACTGGGAGTTGCGAGAGAAGGTATCCAATTCTAGGATACCTGTGGTCCCCACCACAAGTGCTCAGCCCCCACCGCCTGCCTTCATAGCAGCTTCAGGCTTGCCAGCACACGCCCGCGGGTAAAAATAGTATGGAGTCACGATGAAGAGTGGAGTGGAGAGCAATGGTCAGTGTACGGAAGAACACTTGGGTCAATTTTTTGTGACAGCCATTATCATTGGCCTGCGAGTCCAGTGTGGGCCCGGGCAATTTGAGAGACGATTGAAAAGAAAAGCAAAGAAATTACGACAAGGCCGGGTAGAGGAAAATGATACTTATGATACCAATTGAACAAGCTGCATCCGCTGGGCTGATAATGGAAGCCTCTTGTTTTCTGACTGGTCATCCTAATGCAAAGCTATTGTCCACACACTGCTCGACCGAACGTCTGAAAGGGTGAAATGCAGTAATACATAGTACAGATATCATAACCAAGGTTGACGAAGCAAACTCGGGCCACACAGGTACAGCAACCAACCACTTCACACCACGTCTTTGAAAGACCATAAGCACGCGATAGGAAATATGCGCTAAGTATTAGCACGAAAGAACCTCGGCAAACGTACCATCATCATTACCATCACTATCGCCCATTCCATCTCCATCATCAGACTCGAACCCACAACGCAACAAATGAGTAAAGCGACGATAGCTTCCGATCAGCCACCAACAGCAGGTTATGAATTAAGCGAGCCTCGTTGCAGAGAAACTTTGATGAGTGCCACGGTAAGCCGGAACGAGGCAACAAAAGGGTTCCTTCAGATAACCACCGTAACATCATAGTGACCACAGGAAACCCCACCAAAGCCCAGCACCAATTTGACAAGACGGAGCATGTACCACCTGTCTGGACTAGACAAGTGGACCCCCAAGGGTGCTCCGTACTCCATATTACAGTACATAGTATACATGTACGTGATCCGCCGAGCGGTCTGCGGGTCCGGCCGACACAAGGTTTGGCATCCCCGAGCCCGAATTCGAGTTGATCAAATGAAAGGGTCAAGCGCCATGGTACTGTCTTGGCTTATGGCGCGATGGTACGATTTTGAGTACAGATAACTTGAATGCACCCTGGTCTGGGTTTCTTTGGCTGCTGGCTGACAGCTTGTCGGCGGAGGATAAGATGCAGTCGGGTCATCTTGCAAGCATGTCAAGGACAAGATCAAGGTCAAAGAGGTATTCCTATTTGCTCGTCACATCTTCACCAGTTCTAATTCTGCGGGACCACCAGCTTCATCAAGCGCACTATCCGGCCGAGATGTAGAGGCTGCAGATTCCAAACGAACAGGTGTGTCTTGGTTTCCCCACCACTCAAGCACCAACGTCCCACACGAGGCCAATTCGGTGGTGGCTAGCCGAATGTGGATAGCATCAGGGGGCTCCTCTGCAGGGGGCTCACTCGACTCGGCAGAAACCGACATACTTACATATCAGTGCCTTTTTGTTGGCGCTGGCGCTGTTGCTGTTGGCTAAGATAAGATGTTTTTGGAAACGTGTCGGAGACAAAACAGCCGAGAATTCAGTTGGCTGGAATTATAGAGCACGCACAGCTGTTGTCGGTCATGTGGTTGGGAATTCTGGGAGTGTAGAGGTTTTTTGTGGGTTTTTTTTTCATGCAATCTTCATAGGTGAAATTGGTTGAAAGGCTGAATGATGGGCTTCCAAGGCAGTGAAGTTGTTTTGTTTGTCCTGTAATATTTCCCTGGATGAGTTACTTAGTTGGTGCTGCGAGAAGTTGTGATCGAAATGGTTTGTGTCTTGCCGTCACGAAGTTAACAGCTATTTTAGGGCGCTCTTCTTTTCATATGCTTCTTAGACTCATGAACTAGCCAGAGAACCTTCACTGACATACTTCAAGAGATAAATTGTCGCTCTTCTCATCACGATAAAGCTCTCTATCGTCTCGAGACGTTGATATATTTTACGTACAGCTCTATAGCTTCTCCAGTCGCGACAGAAGTGATCATGAGGACGGCTGTAAGGACGGTTATTTGACCGAACAAGCACTCAGACACATTTGTATCAATATATAAATAAAAAAAAACACCAATATTGCCATGATTCCCGAGATAATCGGAAATAAGGTCTAAAACAACATCATGCTACACAAATCACAAGACAAAAAAGAAGATATAAAAAAGTAGTCGCTCACGTACACTGCATCCAGTAGGCACTTGTAACAAGTACCTCTGTAATTACCTTGAATGGGAATTGGATGAGATGGATAGCCGAGAATGACAAGTACCGTGTAGCTTGCAAGCCACCACAACTGCCGGAACCGTTTCCCCGGAGCAACCCATTTATGGGGCTTCTCCATGTTTTGTTGGTCTTACACGCAGATACACAAATCCCACTTATTGGCTTTGGTGCTTGTATTTCATGCAGGGTGTTGACACAAGTAATTGAGACGCATGTGATATGCTTTGTGGTGCAAGTCCGTGCTTGCAGTGTCTTGTTGGATACATTTGTACCGAACTCGTAAGGAAAGTGGAAGCATCCGTGAGACGTACCTGGAAATAAATAATAACAGAGAGGGGTGAGTCTCGACAGTCAAGATTTGACTTGGTAAATAAACAAAGGAACGATAGACGGCTGGTTGTTCTATTATAAACTACGTGCAAGCTTGTAAGTACATTGGAAGCAGCTATTTATCGTTACGGGTATAGTGTTGTGGGTTGTCTTTATTTGCTATTTCATAGATTGATAAGGAGAGCTGATCTTGGCATGGAAGTCACCAGGATAAGGCACGTATACCTTGTCGAAAATGCTTGCATAGCAGTTGTGGTTGGTTTCGGGCCTTCGTTCGGGGTTTTTCGAGCCCGTAGGATGTCCGTGGTATGATCTTGTCAGTTCCATGCTTCCATGCTTTTATGTGAGAGTCGTTGATCTCATGGAATGGGAGAGGCGGAAAGAAATTGACAGGAGGAGTATGTAGTTGAGACTAGCAGAGATGCCGTAAATGGCCTGAGTCCACTGTTGGATTCCCTCCATCTTGATGTACATGCGAATTATTGAATGTACTCGGGATGACTTTGTATTGCGAATTTCTCGGCCGTCCGAAACACATCAGGCTTGAGGTCTAAGAAGACTATGGACAGCAAGTCATCAGATCTTATGCTAACTTGTTGAATCTAGAGCCACAATCTATCAACACAGTCTGCTTAATCCATACAGAGCGTGGTGTGCATTTATGTGCTTGTACACCACCTGATGTTGATACAAAAGTGAAATAGAAGACAAAAGCGCCAAATAACGGCTTCCAAACGGTGAAATCTTTCAAGTAGTCAATATGCATATCTACATTGGATAGATCTGAAAGATTTGGAATCTCGAGAAGTTTTGTTTACGTTGAATTGATTTTAGCAGCGCCACTCCTCCCCAATGCAAGTTTGCATCATTCATATAGTCCTACGTTGTCTCATAAACTTGATAGGTATCAAGTACTCGAAATACTGGTCATATAGCTTCGGCCGGAATCGTTCAGGTTATGCCACGAATTCATGCTATATTTCAACTGTCCATGATAATCGCATGGGCTCACAACCAGAGGATGGCATCCGTGCATTCTCTGTCTGCACAACGGCGCCAATATATGTACATAAGGCCCAGGTGAAATCTTGCCCTGCAATTGACGATGTCTGATATAAGTATATTAACCCACCGACCGAGAAATTCATAGCTTTGCTATTGTGGCATTTCATTTCTCGCAGGAAACCACGGTACCATGACAATTCACATGGAACGCGAACTCTCTTTCTAAACCAGGTGTTGAACTTTCCCATTCTGTCTCGCTTCTCTGACGCTCCCTATATACCATACTATCATATTAAAGATTTCCAGTATTCTCAGGCTATATTGCAGTTTAATACAATCTAGAGACTTCGTCAAGTAATTTATCCATACAAGCCTATATTTAATTCCAGATTTCTTCATACTATAATTCTTGAACTTATCAACATAACCATGGCAGAAGCAGCCGTCAAATTCCATTCGAGCACTCACATACATAAATAGAGTCGCTCAGTCGGTGAAATTGAATCCAAGACGATTGCTGTTATCCAGAACATGTAACATAACATACAAATGTTCGCATCATTTACCCACGAGCTCTACAGAAGCTGCACATACGGTGACATACCTAGGGATGCAAGGGTCAAGATCAACACAGCAGTTTGTCTGCTATAGGACAAGCACTCGACAGTCATTGCCCAAAGGAGGAGGGGGAAAATACGAAGATAGAGAAGGGTGCGGAACGGCGAAGGAGTGTCCTTAGAGTGCAACAATTGGTATTAAAAAAAAACGATCAAGAACATCATTTCCTGCTTCCAAGTCGCACAGTGTTAAGCTAATGAGGAGAGAAGAGCGTGGGTTGACAGGGAAATGACAATATGAAATGCGATACTATTGTTGGAGAGACATGAATATACTATACGCCCACCTACCCACCTAGGGACGTGCTCACTCAACTTCCACTCTTCAAGTTCATAGGAAGCAGAAAATACCGCGGCTATACCACATGAAATCCAGAACACTTGACCTCATGCTAAGCTATGATAAATCCAGACTCACACCGCACCAAAGGAGATAACCACCGAACTCCCACAATCAGAATTCAACAATCCGGAACCAAATCCAGGCCTCTCAGCCCCGAACCTAGAGTAATATCAGAAGGCCTACGTAAAAGTTATCGGTTCACTATTTACTGCGCAAAACAAAATACTTGCTGTCCAACTTCTCCCGATCTTGACAAGTTCTGCATTCCTCATGTCATGTGGACCATCGGTATCCCATATGCAAAAGGAAAAGCAAGATTGAACCAAGAAATTCAATTCCAACAAGAAATGGAAAACACCAAAGTAAGACACACTTCACTAGGTAACATAAGGAGAGACCGTACGGCTACTCATCTCACTTTACAAGCACAGCTTCTATAAGCAACCGTAAAGCAAAAGACCGCCATGTCACACGATACCCCTTGGACAAGCGTACCGCTAATTACGCGAGAAGCGTAACGCAACTGCTTATAAGACTTTCAAGTAAGTTCATTCCCCAATAACGTGCGAATCCGCATTATCCAGCACATCCCATGCACGTGCTTGAATATTCAGCCTCTTTTCAGGCAGTCGAATATTCCTAGGTACTAGGTACCTAGATACATAAACTTAGACGAGCAGCTGCGCAACGATGGACGACCTGCTTTAGAAAGCTCCATCCGGGACCTTCTTGTGCAAAGTTAAGTTCCGCTGAAACATACAGTGTACGAATACAGTCGCTACATATTGATTCTCAGCAAGACATCCACATAAAATCGTACTGTATTGCATCTACCGGTCTCAGCTCCCAGGTTTAAAGTCATTCTTCTGTGCTCCGGGGATTTCTTCCGTGTCATGTGCCGTGCAAACAGCCGAAAGAGTCCCGGCCCCTGTCAGCTTGGTCCCGGGATTCTAGGATTTTTCCGACCCACAGCTTCTGCTAAGCAATGAGCCGGCTATTCATGCTTCCGCGAGGAACAAGCACCCGAACTGGCCAAAACTCCTCGCGACATAGAGCGCTTCGGCCCTGCAAACATAGTATGGAGAGCAATTGAAATAATCGATGAGGTCCCCTGATTCTTGGGGCTTCAGAAGTATATTCGAGGCTAATCCAGACCTCCACTCGCGCCAAGTCTAAAAGTGACGACGCCGTTTCTTTGCGGCATTCAAACCCGGCTCAAGCCAAATCATGTCATGACAAGTATTAGAAAAAAGGCGCTCAGCCAACTCTTTATATCACAAACTCCATGCAAGAAACTTCAAAAGACCACTTTACTCGACGGCACCAAAGATGGTTTCCATAATGATACCGCTGATCTGGTAAGGGTCGGCGTTGGAAGCGGGGCGACGGTCCTCAAAGTAACCGTAGCCCTTGGCAGCACACTCGCGGGGAATGCGAATGGACGAGCCACGGTTGGCAACGCCATATGTGAACTGGTCGATGGAGCCGGTCTCGTGGCGGCCAGTCAGACGTGCCTCGTTACCCTCACCGTATACGAGGATGTCTATGAGGAAATGAGTTAGCTATTGTGTGCTGGTGTCACCACGTATGACGTGTGGACCAGGGCAAGTTTTATGTAATACTTACGCTCCTTGTGGCGGCCCTCCAGCTTCTTGATGGCGGCCTCGATGTGGGCCATGCCACCCTCCTTGCGCATCTCCTCGGTGGAGAAGTTGCTGTGCAGACCGGCACCGTTCCAGTCACCGGGCATAGGCTTGGGGTGGAACGAAACGCGCACGCCAAAGACCTCAGCAACGCGGCTATAACAACTTGTGTAAGCAAAAAGGATACAATGACGTCGCTGTGGATACACGGGGGAATGATCGCCACATACTGGAGCAGGAAACGAGCCAGCCAAAGCTGGTCACCCATCGAGATACCCTCGCAGGGTCCGACCTGGAATTCCCACTGAGCGGGCATGACCTCGGCGTTAGTGCCAGAGATGTTGACTCCAGCGTACAGGCAAGCCTTGTAGTGGGCCTCGACGATATCGCGCTGGACAACCTTGCCGGCGCCAACACCGCAGTAGTAGGGACCCTGAGGGGCAGGGAAACCGTGTGCGGGCTATGAACCAATGCATTGTTAGCCTTTTGTGCACCCAAACTGGAGACTCTGTGTTTGGGTAAAGCTTACCCAGCCAAAGGGCCGGTCGTTGAGGTCGAGCAGGGTGTATTCTTGCTCGAGACCGAACCAGGGCTGGTGAGAGGCGTGCTTCTCCATCAGCTTGGCGCACTCGTGACGGTGGTTGAACTTGTTGGGTGTGCCATCGGACATCCAGCATTCGGTGAGGACAAGAATGTTGTCACCACCCTTTGTGCGGAAGGGATCGGGGTAAACAGCAACGGGCTTCAGGTACACATCGCTGTTGTCGCCAGGGGCCTGGCCGGTGGAAGATCCGTCAAAGTTCCACTGTAATCAAGAAACCACGTGTCAATGGCTTTGTTCACAAACCGCGCACAAGGAGAGGCGTAGCGCATGGAGGATTTTAGTAGCAGAGCAAGAGGACACATACTGTTGGAAGATCTGAGGGAGTGTAGCCGCCAGACTTGGCGTCGAGAGTCTATCGTGGAGCATTCCAGTCAGCGGGAACAAGTTCTTTACAATACTAGGGGTTCCATATTGGTCCCGAGGACTGGCGCAAACGGAAGTGACGTACTCTGGACTTGGAGCGCACACCACCTTCACTGTCGATCCAGATGTACTCTGCCATAATCTTTCCCTTCTGGTCGAGGTCAAGGAAAGGCGCCAGCTGTTGGGTGTATTAGTTTTCCGCAATTCAGGGGGCTGACGACGCCCACTGTCTCAATCGACGCGAGCTTACGTTTTGGGCGCTGGACGACCCGAAAGCATCATGAGAAGCCTAGATCAAGGAGGAACCATTGGTTAGCAGCTGGTCTTTTCGTTGCATGGCTTGTTTTGCTTTGCAGAGGCCAGACAGGCAGACAAGTCAAGAGAGAGATAAAGGGCTGGCCGCTTTACTTGGGAACGTACCATGTTGAGCGAACTGTGAAGCCAAGAAGACTGTAGGAAATAGATAAGAGCTGATTGTGGGACAATGGCGCAGTGTGCTAGCCGGCAGCGAGGAAAGGCGGGCAGCAAGACGGTGAAAGCGAGGCTATCTCGGAATCAAGAAGCAAGACGCGTTTGGAAATGGATGTAGTCTGAGGAGAATGGGAAGAAGAGAAATTGAGGGAAGTGGCCGAGGAGAAAAGGCGTGGAGCTATTGTGCTTTTGAACGTCGAGGGATTTACAAGAACGGGGGGCATGCGAGAGGGCTTTCTCAAGCCAGCCCGGGCGACCGGGTCCGGGTCCGTCAGCGCCTGGGCCTGGTTGTACTGGGCGAAGCACTGGGTGTTGGGCAAAAGATACCTGAATACATAGTACCCCCCAAATGTATCTGTACACAAACTATGACTCTAACTAGCAGGTTGGAGTGGCTGCTACATGGGAAGGTGCGCACGAAAACGGGGGCGCCGTCCCAGGATCTGGGCTGGGTCGTGCATGCTTTGGGCATGGTGTGCGCCTGTAGGTTTTATGACTTGTAGCACTTGCTGGGCTTGGGTTTTGGGGTCTTTGGGTCTTGGCGTGGGCCCTAGACGGAAGATAATAATAGCAATAGTTTGTGCTCTGCCTCGATAGCCACTTTTGGGCCTTACACTTTGTTACTACCACTTTGCACCTATCACCTTACAGCAGCAACCGATGACCCGTGAGCCATTGGCACTTTTGACAACTTGCCAATCACTATCGCGATGATTCTGCTGCCACAGCTGCTGTGGGATGGCAACTCGGAAAAACAGACATCATCGTCAGTCGTGTGACGACTAGGGCACTGCGGTTCCAGGATTTTGGCCCTGGTCCCCTCTGCCCCTCTGGCTTCTGGGGGGTGTGACGTGGGGTTTTTGGCTCGCAGGGCTCGTCGACCCCTCTACGTTGTCAGTCGCAGCGCGAATCCCAGGGATATCCCACACGCATACAAACTCTTTTGAACCGCGGAATAACAAGTGGCCTACATACCTCGCCTGGCTCTTCAAACTCAATGCTTCAATTATACTTCCCAAGTACACGAGCCGACTCTCTTTGTTCTTCAGCCATGCGAGTGCTGCATTTCAGCGCGGCGACACGAGCAAACATGAACAGCCCATATCCAATGCGGCTGAACGCGGCCCTATCGCGAGGCCACCTTAATCGCAAAATGGAGCTTGGAGCCCTTTATCAGTGACCTTGCAAGGGCCCCTGCGGCCCCTCTCGACCACGGTACAATGGATGGTACCATGGCTTGGAAGGGCCTGCGAACCTCCTGTTTGCCGAGACATGGCCTGCGAAAATCCGGGGTTTTGTAATCACTACTACATAGTATGACCAGCGCCGATTGACGCCCGATCTCGGCTGCAGCTTTTGTATACCGTTGCGTGCTTGGAAGACTGGAAAGCCCAGCACAGTTCGTGCCAAAGAGAAAAAGAATTGCATCTCGTTGCCCACGGTACATGTCGCGGTGAGGAATGCTGTATTTACTGCTTTGCACAGCCACCTCCGGTGAACACCGCACTTGGTCAAACAATGTGTTTTAATCACAGCAGTCGCTCTGCCATTATCGCCACTAATCACTTTGACCTGGCCGTCCCACCCTCTTGGCTCGCTGGGCGCGCTCTGTCATTCCCGTTAGCCTTGGCTTTTGCCTGTACCCTTGTTTCTTTCTTTGTTGGGGCGTGTTAGTGGTGGGCAGCAGACTCATGGCAGATTCATGCTGCAAACAATCAAAACCACACCAGTGAAATTTCTGGGCTCCGGTCCGAGTCCAGAGTTCCAGTTACCTAACCAATCGTCAATTCCATCGTGTTGGAGATTCGGCGCTGCGCCTATCACGACGCTTCCCCACACGCCCGCCCTGATAACGATTTTGTCTGCTGATTGGCTGTATGCGCCTGGCTGAATGATACCTCTGACAGTTTCTCCGATTCGAGAACAGAAAGAGCGATTAAAAAGCTCAGGGTTCGAAGTACTTCGGTAGCTTAAAATACCGAACGAAATAGTCAAAAATCACGCTTTCCTCTTCGAAACCGCTGCCTGCAGGCGGTGGGTTTGCGCTCGAGCTGCAGCCTGCATAAGCATTGGACAACACGATTTCTCACTGAGGATGAGGGCGGAGGAAAGGAGAAAAGAGCGACATGCAGCCAGCAAAGGCTTGTTCTTGCGTTGCTGCGGGCTTGTTCTGCGTGCGTGCATGAAACGTGGGGTACTTTGGGTCCAGTACTTCACTACCTAGGTACAGTAGGTCATCCCCATTTATCATATCCTCCATAAAGGTCACAGCAAAGAACTGAGAACGAGATCCATCTTTCAGAGGTCCAGTTTTATTTGGCTGGCAAATGTATAGGGGTTAGGATACATCATGAGTTTTCTTTTTCTGGTGGTTTTTTTTTCTTTTTTT
>KZ678545.1:28424-60678 GCA_003019895.1 Coniella lustricola | reverse complement strand
AATATTGTTCAGTACGTAAACTAAAGGTAATACCTCCTTTATTTGCTAATATACAATTCACAGAGACTTCCAGTATCAGGGATATAGGCAAGGATCATTACAGAACTATTCAGAGAATAGCAGCAATAACGGAAGGATATAAGGATAGGAGTTCAGTACTTTAATTTAGATAGTTTCCTTATAGTCTTTAGTTATAAATCTAAGCATCGTTCTTAAGATAAGTAAATCTCTTTAAGAATAGATAGGGTAATCCCTCTTAATCTTTTATATCGATAATCGGCAAAGACAGCAAACGTACTTAATATTATTCAGTACGTAAATTAAAGGTAATACCTCCTTTATCTGCTAATATATAAATCACAGGAACTTCCAGTATCAGGGATACAGGCAAGGATCATTACAGCATGGCGTGGAAACCTATAGCCACGCCTGGTTAATTGCATGAGTCTGGTTCCCAAAGAAAATGAGATCCTGATGAAACATCTTCCCACATTGTGCTTTGTAGACTTGACAAATATATTGTAAGCAATTGCTTCAACAGACAGAAAATTTGGCCCACGAACAAAAGGATATATAACGAGGACTCGAGAAGAGTGCCAAGAGAATTAATTGCCTACTGAATTATGGTGCTCAACGCACTAACAAGCCCGTTGCTAGCAATCGCTCAGCAATCGCGAAAAGGAAATTAGCCCACATAAAAATGCATACAGGACTCCGGATAGCCCTTGTAATTTCTTTAGAATGCTGGGTTCCACCGTATTGAGTAGCATTCGGGTTAGGTGCTTGACAGTCTTGACAACCTTGGAGGCTTGACATAAGAGCACTGCTGGAAGATCCATTGTACTCAGCCAAGCGGATTACAATATATTCCGGGGCACAGGGGGTTTCGGGCTGTGAACAGGTGTCCTCCACGTAGACTTGGCAGGGTTTAGCAGGCCAGATAATGCGGGGTAGCGGTAGCGCCATGACAGGCTTCATAGTCAAGCACTCCCCTGAAGCTCTGTTGTAACTACGGGCATTACAGGGGGCTGTTCCGGGAGTGTGGCAGGCTAATGTGGAGGTTCTCGGCATCGTAAAGGGCACTTTGCTTCTAGTACACCAGTCATCGTGTTTAACTATATTGATAACCTGCTGTTGTTTTAGTCTTTCGTCGATCAAGGTCTTTGAAACCCCTCCCCCCCCCAAAAAAAAGAATGAAGTGCAAAAACAGAGTGCAGCGACTTCTAGGCTCATGCCCACTGGGGTTGCTGGAATTGCAGACGCTGTCATGTACCCAGGTACCTACTCAGTCAGGTATGTAGATACCCAGGTCACGCGCAGCCTGAACCATGGAGTCGCGCCAAAAGTCCTGTCACTTTTTGTCCAAGTAGCGCAACTCAGCTTTGCGCGCACAAACAACATCCGGCTTTGCCTGGCCTGAGTCCATAAAGGCCATGACCACATTTGAACTCGCGCTTTTGTTCAGCCTCCACGATGGAGAGAATGGCGTGTCCACGTCCTTTCTTTCCCGGTCTGTCTCCCTCTACTCTTCACTCCCGCTGCCCCCGTTGCCGCTATCGCTGCTACGAACTACAAGCTAACTCCATCAACCACAAGTAACAAGTTTCGACCAACTCCTTCATTGGCTACACCACTCGATCCTCTCATACTCGAGTGCCATCATTGCAATGTCCGACTCTGCTCATCCTCCTCCTTCATACCAAGCGATCAAACTTCCACGCGACGTCCTCCCTGGTGCATCGCACCGAGATATCGAGCTCTACGTTCGCGATCCTCTGCCACCGTTTTGGAGCGGCACGAAATACCGAGATGGACAGCCGGTTGGTGTGGAGCGCACTCCGTCTCGCCACTCGCCAGACACCATCATCACGTTTCGGACGGAACATGAGCTTAGGATAGCGGACACAGACGTAGACACAGAGGTACATAGACGTGGACGCAGACGTAGGCGCAGATGCAAGCATAAGAACAGGACGAAACCGCCGTGGGCAGTTCTTAGGAGTAAACATCGGACAGCGGGTCTCTTTTTCCAGTTTCGTACTGCTTAACGACGCGATCGGGGCCTCGCCTGGTCTGTGGACGCTTGGCTATCGCAATAATTTCTGTGGCGGGTCTGTTTCTCGCGTTAACAGTATGGATTGGAAATAGCCTTGGTGGCGATTGAACAAAACGAGCAGTGCGGATCAAGACCGGACTGTCTGACCGGGTGCCACCTCGCAGATGGTCTATGAATGATGCGAATGCCGCGCTCCTAGCAGCTCTGAACAAGTCTGACAAACACTTGGAAAGACTGATGTATCTGTACTGGAGCATCCTTTCCCATGGCGCTCTTCACCCCATAAACACAAATCCGCACACGAATGGCACTAGGGCCACATACTATGCTACAGGTAAGGTTCTTGGTGAGAACAGTGAAACTATGACAGGGAAAACACGGTCAGAAGCACCACCGCCGTAGATAGGCCGAGGCCGTGGGAGGACCCAAAATTCCAGGGTGGCGCCAGAACATCATCACAGACACCATTTTCCTCCAGGATCAGCTGTGCTCGATGGTGCTGGTGCCGTGGTCCACGCGATAACCCCGTGATGCGGAGAAGCCTGCCGAAATTCCATCTTGGTCGGGAGTTTGACTCTGGCTTACTGCCCACGGACGTCGACAATGACCGGGTTGTTGACTCGCACCAAGGCGTGCCATATTTTGCTGTGGAAGACACGCGCAAAGTTGAAGACCTTTGCAACAGCGTCAGCCAGGCTGCATGAGGCGTCCCATTAAGGAGGGAAGCTATAGAAGGCCTCGATAACTTTCATTCGGCCGCGAGCTATAAGCGTATTTGGTAGAGTGTGACCGATGGGTTATACTCGCCACCCGCAACGCTTAAAAGGTAGACCGAATCCCTTGCATAGCAGTTGATCTAGGAGACCGATGAGACTCATGATGTTGTTACCTTTGTGCAACAAGTTTCGCTTCTCGAGCCAACTCCAGTCATCGATAATCCACAGCTGGCGCCATTCGGACGCCACAGAGAAGATTATGGCCATCAGAACACTGGGCGCTCTTCATCACAGAAGCCTCGAGGATCTAGCAACTCGGCTTTGAGGACAAAGAAACCAGTCGCATTCTGCCAAGGCCCAGTCAGGAGGCTTCCTATTATCCTGCATCACCACATTCCTATCCCCACCAACACGTCCATTCCTGCGGAGTGTGATAGGTATGATAAGTCGGACCTCAAAAGATCCCGCTTTGCTAAGCATATCCGAGAGACAGCACTTGTCTCTGCTGCATCACTTGAATTAATGATTGCGCAAGGAATGCAGCTTCAAGCGCTCATAGGGACGCACATGGCTTGGTTGACCATCTTCGCCCCAAGTATTAGCGCCGATAGGCTTTCTATGCTTGGTGTAGAGTGGACATTTGTGACGCCTGAGTTGGAGCGCGCCAGAGATCGAGCCTTTGTAAAGGACCGTCCTTTTGCTGAGAGCCGTGGCGGTGGATGGTTGAATCTCTTTGCTGGCAGTGGTCAAAAAGAGTGACAGTGCGAGTACGATTGCCAAGAAGGCATTTTGGGCATTTCTTCACGGGACGCTCGCTGGGTATTTGGAGGACCTTCGCCTTTTGCAGCGCTGGACGGGCTGCCTTGGTAGTAGACTCAAAGATATAGTGGCGCTTGATGGCGAGATTCAGCCAGCCGCGCAAAAAAAGCAAGACAGCCTTATCCAGCTAGCTCGTGCTATCGAGCAGATAAACAGCTCACGAATCGACGTCACCGGACAAGAGGTGTTTGAGCTTTTGAGCCGCGTATACGCAGGCATGGAGTACATTCTGATCACTTATGTACGGGAAGACAAGATGCGTCGGCAACATATAGAAGCTGCCGAGCAAGCGGCAAGATCTGATAACGAGATGTGGTCGTGAATAGGACGGTGTGCTGAGCTCCAAAGCATCGTTCATTTGTGTATTGTCCTTTCTTTACTCATTTATCGTAGCTTACTGTAATACATTCCAAATATTTTCTCGAGTCATGTACACATATTTCACACGCCGTCAAGGGTTTATGACGCAGGGCTCCGGTATGTTAGCATGTGATCACGGCTCTCATCTACTTATGTCCTCTGCCGGAGATAATGGATCGCTCACTTTGAGGTCGACCCTTGTTCCCCTTTCTAATATTGTACTTCGGTCTTACTATGCTATAAGCTCTTTGCTTCCAAGCCTAACACACCCAGCGCCGATTTTGTGAGATATACAACGCCTCCGGCGAAGCACGGTGATCAAGGCGGACGTCGTTCTCGGCCATCTTAGATATATCGCGCTTGGAGATGAGCAAGATGTTTCGATGCTCCAGTAGGTGATGAACAAATTCAAGAGTTGCTAAACGTGAGTGTACCGAGACCTGCTCCGGTTGTAGAATTGTTAACAGCACTAGGTGCGTAGCCCAAAGCCCGAAATCTCCTCCAAAGCCCAGAGGGTTGGATCGCCTGGCGTTTGAGGGTGCTAACAACTTGTCTCGTTACCCCAATGAAAATTCGTCGACCACTGGTAGCACTTCGGGATTGTGTGCTTCGCTCGCGAAGCGCACGATGCCGACTCGACTGCTATTGCACGACCGTTCGCGAGTTCTTGCCACGTATTGTTCAAATTGTTTTATTGTTATTCTTTTTACAAGATTTGTGCCTAAGACTATATTATTCTAAATGCGAGACCGCCTTCAAGACAACAGGACCTGTAGCGCTGGGCCAAGCTGATTTAGCGGCCAGGCTTCGGCTGGACAGTATGGTTAACCTCTCTTTGCAACCTGTTTCCTGAAAAACACGATGGACTTAATATAGTATAGTTCCATCTCTTCAGCTTCCTGGTCATATTCTGTAGTTGCCATTTCGTCCTTGTCGGTCGCCATTCTGCTTTGGTTGTCCTTGTTCTTGCCCTTGCCCTTGTTTCTCTGCTGTAGAGCTCACCTGAGTCTGGTTACGCTGCAATTGCTCGCTTTGGAGATATGCAACTGAAGGTTGTCGACGAGGTTGTTGTCTCTAAGGCTCGATAATTGCTCGGTCGTAGTGGCTGGCTACGGGGCTACAGATACAGGGCAGGGCAAGGTTAGCGAATCTGGCAGTCTGTAGTACAAAAGCATTGGTGGTCATAGGAAGGGAGGATTAGTATGTACGATCCAGCTGTTCTTCTGGTGGAAATGCTTGTATATCTTGGGAAGAAGAGATTCGTGCATCCTACTTAATCGTGCTAACTTTGGGTGTAGTCTTGTCGGTGGGAGTGGCGGTAGTGGCAATGGAGATAGTGGTGTTGGTCGCAGTGGCAACGGCAGTGGCTGCAGTCGCTGCTGTATCTGCTAAGGCCTCTGCAGCGATATTACGAACGTCTCTGGGAGAATGCTACTGGCGTTGGTAATGCGGGACATATCGAGCTATATCTCTGCTATACGCTAAAATACGAGCAAGCGTCGCTTGTTGGGGATATTTTAGATAAGCCGGCCTAAGCCAGGCTTTCTTGCTAGCCTCCTCACTCGTTTTCTTTTCCTTTATATCTCCTTACTTTATTCAGTTACAAAGTGTGTTATGGGGGAGGTTGAGTGGCCCCTTTGGTCTTGCTTATAACATGTTGCTATAAGCTCTAGGGTATGGCGGCCTGATCTTTTATATACCTAACTGTCACCTTCCACTCTGCTTTGATAAATTGCTGCTGTGGTTTCTTACAACCTGACTGGAATCCGAGTTTACTAGATAGCTGTTTCATTATGACTTCACTGTCTTGCTCGATCCTTGATCTTGGCTAAGATGCTCTAGACCTTGCCTAGAGGCGAGAAGACTTGGTCCTCGAAAACCGTGATGCAGTAAGTGTGTTTCTATTGCTCCTTGGCTTAGCGTCGGTCACCGTGTTCTCGGCTCTTGTACTGCATAATTTACGCATCCAAGACTGCAGCTTGTTATTGCAACATCCTATACTGCTCGTGATGAAGCCTTGCGTGCTCTTCAATATAGAAGGGAATGTCAAGGTCTTCTCATTAAGGCTCCTTCCCAGTCTTTAGAGTCCAAATGCTTACCTCGTCTCCCCCCTCTTTCTTAAATTTTAGATCATCCGTAGCACGCTTGTCGTCTGGTTCTGCAAGCAAATCGTCCATTTCCTACCCCCCGCCGCCGCCGAGAGGAAGAAGGTCTCCTGGGACCCTGACACTAAGGCCAATACACTCGTTATACTGGCGCAGTTAAACAAGTGAATGCCACCGTTGCCTGAGATCGTCCTCCTTGCTCCTACTACCCCCAACAACATCGTTAGGCTCAAGGGCTTGCTCTCCAGGGAAGCACGTAACGAACTACTTATGCGGTGTAACCTTGTCCACTGTAAGCTTTTGACAAGCCCGTATTCATACTGCTGGGAGCTGACTAAATATCTGTGGGGAATGGCGTAAAAGGAGGCAATTATTTGGTGGGAGCAACTTGCTCAGGTGAATCAGGCGGGAAAATGTAGCGCTAAAGGACAAGCAATAGTTAAGTTCTCAGGGGCCGTATCAGCAGCCAGATGCGTATAGTACTAGGATGCTAGAGCAGCTGAAGTCGGAGACTATGGCTCTATGGAGAACGCTAAAGAATAGCTACGAGCGCTAAGCTTGAGAGGAAGAAATAGAGCTATACTACCGATTGCGGGATATATTGAGACTGCATGACGGTTGGCTGCGACGGTTGACACTACTATCGAAGCCCGTTACATCCTAACCACCGCTGTCCCTGGCCAAAGTTAGTCTAAAGATGAATATGTTACCTTCCCTTTAACTGAGACTATAAACTTTAATATAATACAAGGAATTCTTTACGTTGGCATATGCCGAGTGGGTGTGGCACTTGAGGCTGGCGGTGGTACCTGCCTGGGATAGAATTATCTTGGGTTGAGCAGGATCATCTATAACCCGTCGTATATTGCAGCAGCTCGGCCGTTAATACCTGTGGGCAAAATTGAGGATTGTGCTACAGTTCGAGGTGGCCCTGGACTAGGCGCTAGTCGTTTGGCTATGTAGGCGTTTTACTGGTCTTTGGTTATGTAGGGTGGAAGGTTGAGAATGTCTTGCGGGATGTGACTTTCGGGGTTCAGGTTCTCGTTTTTGTAATAGTTGTCTTCCTTTTGGGGGCCTTTTTCTCTTTTCCAATGTGGGACCTTTTTGTCAAATGTGCTTCCGTTCTCTGTTGTGGTTCCGCTCTGTTCTGTAGCAGGCCTCTTGTCTAACCATGGTAGGACCCTTTTTAGTTCTATGTATGGAGAAACGTAGTCCACCAGTAAAAGCTACGATATTCAGGTTGATTACAAGAGGCAATATCAGTGCAATGCTCAGTTATAATTCAGTTGTAGGACGGATAGATGCCATGAAATGGGAAAGAGAGTCTCGAGGAATATTCGCAGCTGGAACCACGGAGGGTTCCCAGACCCCAGATGTCGAGAAATGATTGCTGCTACAGTACAGTTGGCATAATCACAGGCCGAACCCATTTTCACGTTGGCTTCAGAGCTGGAACCCAAGATCTCAAGAAAAGCTCCAAAGTCATGGCACTTATTCAGGTGCTACATGTGTAATAGTGGAATAAGAAAAATAGCTGGCATCATGAAGCAGGCAGAGCATATATTGGCTCGATCTCTGTTATAGATAATCAACAAGAGATTATAATATCGATTCAGATAAATATAAACCGTCTCCACATTGCCACTACTTGGGCATGGCCAAAGCCGAATTTTTAAGAGGCTTCTAAGCCGCCTACTAGTACTTGCAGTAAAAGCATGCTATGGCTTGTATTTAGTATGTACGTCTGCGGGTGAGAAATTGGGTCGCGCAGTTTGCAACAAATCCGTCATTGTTTGGGTAATAATTAGCAGTGCCTTCAAAGAGAGGGCGACATATTGGAAAACACAGGCTGCGCGTAAATGCGCCAGCAGACTAGACCGAATAATAACATGCTAACTACGAACGCTCCTTGTCAACTAGCTCCCTCAACCTATCTATTTCCATCCGAAGCCACTCCTGAACGCGTGTTACCGCCAATTTATCAGATTTCAGAGTCTCAAGCACAACAGGGAGGACAAAAAAGACAGCTTCTAATAATAAGCGACGATCAAGCCAAAATCCGAGCCGTCGCTTGAGATCAACAAGGCCTTGTTGGTACTGCCGCAGAATCGACGCCCTGTTTGCTTGGTCAAGATATATACTATCCTCGACCTGGCTGATATGCTGTTTCAAAAGGCTAATCTCGGCTTGTAGCCCGTCGCATAAAGTCTGAACACGCTGGCGTTCTGCTATGTTCAAATCCCGCAGTTTTTGTAGCCACTGGGTCGCTTGCATAAACTGGGCTGATAAGGCGTCCATCCGCACAAGCCTGGAATTGAGAAGCTTGGATACTTCGTCTTTGCGGGCGTCGAGAATCCTAGTCCAGTAGAGGAGTTGCTCGTACCAATTGTTGCCGCCGCCGGTTTGGGGATCTTCCATTGGTAGCCAGGAAATTGCTAGCGAAGTGGATACATCAACCTCTCGCAGATATGTACGTGCATTGACAAATGGCGGATTGTCTCCCGTATGCGATGGACCAGGAAACCAGGGTTCGCATTGGGCTCGATTGCGCTCAAACACACAAGCCTGCCCAGCAAAATCTGCGAGCAACCACCGCCAAAGACGCACATCTTGACAGAACTCAATCGGGGGCATAGAATCCTCTGTGATACCGCTGCAGCTGCCATCCGCGCAGACAAATGCTAGACAGTGAACGGCCGTGAAGATTCCACAATCATCTGTGTTGGCCTGCAGAGAACACGGCATTTGGTGGACGACTACCGCCTCTGTAGGCGCAACTACGTTGGGCATATTGTTGTTGTTAGGATCGGTATTGTCGGGCTTGGCACCATCATCCTTGGCCTGCCTCGTATGCTCTTTGGTTTCGTTAACACCACCAGCAGCAAGCCATTGCTGTCGAACCTCGGCTAGCTGGTTATGGACCGCTGTTCGTCTCGTGTTTTTGGTATCCTTGTCTTGGTCTGCATATCCGGCCGCTAAAGAGTCCATGACGACCCAAGTGCTTCTGCGACCATCCCAAGCCGACAAAACCCAGTGCGAAGACTGATAGACAGGCAAGATGGCAACAATGTGTTGTTCGTTTCCAAGATCTTTTGTGCTGATGTATCGCTGGACGATGCGTGACCTGTGCTCGGGACTGTTGGGAGTGGCGCAGCTCGGTGTGTGGCTGTTGACTGGGCGGAAGTGAGGCCGGCTGCAGCAAAAAAGCGCAGTAATAGCATTCAAGGCGGTATCATTGGTCCATGTGCCATCCGTCTTAATACTCTCGAGGTCTGCGTCCTGCACTGACAAGAGATCTGCAACACCAGCGCTAATGCTACGCTCCGAGATCTTCTCTTGAATGGAAGGAAGCGTGGCGTCGAAATGACCATCGAGGCTCTCTGGTTTCTCTGTGCTGTATATCCCCTGATGATGCTCAGGTGCTGGCCGCTTTGAAGAAGTACTAGTGTCAGGTCGTAGAGACCTGTCAAATTGATCCAAGGAGGATATACTGCGAGATCTCTTACGCGAAGTCGTTCCGTGAGATGGTGCAACAGGAGTTCCAGCATCGGCAACAGCGTTGGCTTTATCAAATGGGGTGGTAGAAAGCTCGCTCTGAACAGTTTGTTGATTGTCTTGTCGATAACTTTTGTTCAAGGGAATATTGAGCTGCGTCTTGTTACTGTCTTGGACAGGCAGGTGTACTGGAGACGAGTGCGATGCAGCAGCGAAAACAGAAGACGATGGGTTACGAGGAGGTCGCAAGCGCGAAGAGACGGCTTGGTGATGAGAGGGGCTGATGTTGGTGGCGGACGAGTCATGGTGAAGGATAGGTGAGTCGTGTGGCAGATTTTGTTCTGGGCTTTGAGTCCGACCTTGTTCTATCACTGGAGAAGGAGAAGTAGATTTTTGAAATGTTTGGCCATCCTCGTGCACTAGAGGTGCTGGTATTATAGGCGTTGAGTCCGGTTCAAAGTGGTTCTGCGTGTGGATCTCGTCTAAATCAACTGGGTCGGGACTTGGGCTGGGCGGCTCTGTAGAAGCTGTGATATCTTCGCTCTTACGATCGTCTTCATTATCGTCGGTCGATTGCTTTGCTAATAACAACAGCGATAAGTCAACCGATGGTCTGTGAATGTCATTGATTGGGAAAAGCAAGCAAATCTGAAGCAGAAAGGAAGGTGATATAAAAAACATACATTCTTGCAGGAGCGTATACAGGGCCCTTGGGTTCAACTCCCGCGCATACTTGCAGGACCATCTCGAGGGGCTGACACAAAAAACTGGTTTTATCATAAAAGGCAAGGCCGTGCTGGTGCGAGTGTTTGACTTGTTAGTTGCGAATTCATGCACCTCGAGGATGTGGCAGTAGAGCGCTTCAAAAGTCTCGTACTGCTGGCCTAGCCCAATCAAGGATATAAGCTTAATCAAGTGGCGGCAAACTGTCTTGGAGGTCATAGGCCTGGTGCCAAAAAACAAGCGGACCAGGCCAAGTCCCAGCTCAACATCCGAGATAGGAGCACCTGCTACCATAAGGCCACTGTCTACAGCCTTCTTCCTTAACCTACCACTCTTTGACCTAGCCTGCCTGGCCGCAGTAGCAGCAGAGGTTCTTTGGGGCGGCGTAGCAGAGGCGAGAGCTTGCCGCTGCAGCTCGGCCCGGCTGGAATCGTTGGGCTGAGGGAGATGGCGGCGCAAATAATCGTAGAGCGTCTTGAGCATCTTGGTCGTCGAGACGATCTTGAGGCCGGCGTCATTCCGGAATTCGCTGCGCAAGGCTGTAAAGGTGACCACTTCTGGTAAGGCTTCCTAAGCCCAGAACGAGAAGATATTCCGGTGCATGACCTCGTGCTGCTGCTGCTGCTGTACTGCTTCGGGGATGAGACTGCATCGCTGCATGAATGCCCGCACTAGCAGAATCCAGTGCTCCCGAATCTCGTCCTCAGTCTGCCAGACTATTTGAACCAGCCTTTCGGCCAAGTGCTGAACTTGCGCATCTGCGTCGGCCTCTGATGTAGGAGGACCTGGATCTGTAGATTCGGACACGGCCTCACGGCCTCGTCTGGCACCATTGTCGCTGTTTATTCCTCGTTGCTCTGATTCTGACGGTTCCTCGTCATCCTCGTTCTCCTCATCCTCTCCCATTTCTTCCATTTCTTCATTCTCTGAGCTCTGGCTTTGTTCTTCATCATCATCTTTTTCCACGTCCGTCACCACATCTTCGCTCTCCGAATGTCCCTTGAAGGCTGTTGTGGCGGGGTTGCTCGGGCATGGTGCAGTCGTACTTGCTGGATTTTCATGCGTCGAGTCGGTGTCATCGGACTCAAGAGGGGTATCGGGGCGGAGGCGCGCCATGTTTGCGCGAAAATGGCTCGTAAACGAAGCAGATCGAGGGTCGCAGGACCGAGGGATGCTGTATTTGCACGAGGATTGATGGCAAAGAAGGTTGGGTAGGGGAGAGGAATTAACGGCGGGGGTAGAAGATTTCCAAGGTTGTAAAGACAGTCGGTGTTGACGCGCTGCGGCGACGCGAAGTCAGGTGCGTGTCATTACAGGGGGCTGCAGGGCCTTTGACCCCGGTCTGCCGGCCTGCTACTGTAGCTTGTGTTATTGCTAGGCAGACGTGCCGAGCAGAAGCCTGTCGCTGCTGGAAAGTGCGGGGTAGAGGCTGCCCCGGGCATTATACATGTGTACATACAGTACATATGTAGTACAAAGATACTTAACGGAACAGCTGCCTCCTCTTCTCCAGCCTACAGCCCACAGCCGTCAATCTGGGATCGCTCGGGAAATTTCACCAGGACAGGAAAGGACCACAGAGGCAGGGAAGCAAGAAATACCATGGTAAAAATTGTCTGCACGCTACGACTTGTTATGGTGGCATTGAGTCGTGCTGGGTACATTGCACTAGCCGGCTGCGGTGTCGTGCCTGCAAGCATGAAATATCTTGGCGGTCCAAAATGTCCAACTTTTCAGCATTTTGAGGACAATTCTCCGTCCACAGCCCGCACCGTATTGGGAAAAAGTAATTCATGCTTTTCTCATGAGGCAAAACTCTGACTGCAGCATGTATATCACAGTTATATCACGCTGAAAAAATCGTAGTGGGCATGAAATGCAGGAACAAGACCCTGACCGTCAGGCGCAAGTGAATAGCAGTGCATTCTGTACGAAATATCTCCAGCCGATAGGTGCTTGCTGCTGATAAGCGCTGGTCCACCTAGCGCGTATGCGTTTTACGTTGTGTTGATGAACCCTCTGGTGGTGCCTGCAATTGCTTGGTTGCGTAATGCATCACCTCGTACCTGCCCATATCGCGGGAAGAGCGTTCAGGCAGCAATCAGGCAGCAATCAAGCAATGTCTGTCGTTTCTCTTAGCAATCATTCGAGCTGAGCTTTTGTCCTTCAATCTTCGATACAGACGGCTCTACCCACCACCCAACCTTGCTGCTCTTGTCTTCTGACCTCAACTTATTACTAAGCTCTCGCCCTTGCTGAGGCCTCTGTCTGTACGTGTACTCGACAGGGTAATGCATGCTGCCTCGCCACTGCTTTGCTCGTTGCTCTCCACGGCAACAAGAGTCGAGTGCTCGCAAGATGCATTGGGGAATCCAGAAATGGAGACGAATCATAGCTTGCAAGTATTGGGTCAGCTGTTAGCAACCTTGCGACCTTGAGAATAAGAAAGATGATGCTTCTCAACGAATTAATCACAAGCCAGACAGCGCTGCAAATGCGTAAGCTGCAACACACGATAGCGAAACCAGTTGATAAGAATCGAAATCGCTCCGATAAGAACTTGTGGAAGAACAATCGAACAGCAGGATGGCCAAGACCATGTAGAAAGATAGGATATGCTCGTATAGAACCTCAACTTTGCCACATCTTCGTACACAAACAGAATAGCCAGGATAACAGGAGCTGGTGTTGATGACGTGACAGCAGATCTGGATGCGTGTCTAAGGGAAAAGTAATGAAGCAAAATATTTCAAATCTGATGGAAAAGGATAGCAGTCCACCGGAGCAAATCCCCCGCTTTGGTGTCCGGTGCAGTTCTGGTGCACCGCTACTATGCAAGGAAATAGTGCTTATTCTGGCTACTACATTTGTATACCACCCCTAGACGCCGGGATATCCAGGTCACTAATGCGAGCTGCAGAGTACTAGGGTACTTCGTATCTGGGGCAATCTCCAGTGCTGGGCTGTTCAGGCTAGCAGCAATCAAGCTACTGTAAAACGATGTACCTTAGCGAGTGCAAATTAGAGAGCCATTAGTACTACGCAGCTCAAAAGCATAATAAATATAAAGATGCACTCTAAGTGTTTCTTGATTATATCTCTTATTCTCGGACCGTTTCTACTATTGGACTTTTGTATGTTAAGGTCGTGTCAATCTGTACTGCAGCAGGATATACGATTTGCCAGCTCAGCAACCAATGCTTGATCTACTTCTCGAGGAGCCATATTAAACTCTTCCCAGTCTGCCGGGCAACTATCGTCAAAGCTTAAAAGGAAAGTAAGCAATAACTTGGAGAATAGCGAAGACCTGCTCGGGTCTGTCATTGCGTATAAACCCAATGTCGGTGCCAAACGGGTCAAGGTTGACCCTGAAAGTTATTATTTAAATACATCTGAGAGTTTATCCACCCGTAAAAGCGACCAAGACCAGCAGAATAGACGTAAACTGCCGTCAGGTGCTATCACCTCACAAGCCCGCCAGTCTGGATTTTTACAGGCGCAATAGCCGGCACAGCTCGGTCTCTTAGGTTCTATATCTATAAATAGCTTAGGGAATCCAAAACCGAAATACTAGCAGGAATCGAGACTAGATATACCAAATAGGGCAAGACGGACGACAACCATCAAGGTAAGAAGACTAAAGAGCTATTCAATAAGCAATACGGAGATATAGCAGGGCGTTTTGTATAATACTTAACTGGAGAATAGTTAAAAAGAAATTAATATTAGCGTAAATTATTATAATATAATGTCTAAGTTGAAAAACAACAGATGTGCCTAAACATCTTTACGGTTTCTGCATTAAGATATAACCTCAGAGGATTAAGTTGTGAACGTATATTGATACTCGGATATAGTTCTCCGGTGGGCGAGATCAAATTCTCTCCTAGTCCAAACAGAGGTCATAGGCATATTTCATATTAAGGTCGGGTGGATGATATATAGATCTCTGGTATATAGCGATATATAAGTCCCAGGTGGTTAGGATATAGACCCTAGGTATTAAGATATACATTTCTAGTAGTTAGGATTAATATCCTAGGTAGTTAAGATATGAATCTCTAGTAGCTAGGATATAAGTCCAAGGTGGTTAGGATATAAACCCTAGGTGTTGAGATATAAATCTCCGGTAACTAAAGATAATATCCTAGTTGTCTAAGATGTAAATCACTGGTTATTGAGATGGGCATCCTAAATAGATGAGATATGAGTCCAAGTGGTTGAGATATAAATCTCTAAAAGGGATATAAATCCCTGGGTGATATAAGAATCTCTGGATGAGACGGAAGTCCCTAGTTGGGATGGAAATCCTTGGTTGAGATAGAACTCTATGGTAGTCACGCGAAAGTCCCTGATGGTCGAGTTATAAATCTCTGGTGGTTGAGCTTGAAGTAGAGACCCAGCTTTTCCAACCGTTCAAGGTCGTAAGACCATTAGTTGTAGAGTATCGCATGGAAAGAAGACATTGACGCGAGGGAGTCGTGGTTTATATAAACAAACGAGGCTCTCTGATGCATTGATCCGGCATCTTGAGCAGAGATCAGGGCCACGATCATCAAACAATTCGAAACGCGGTGATGTCCATCAATACAGAGACGTGACCTTCGGATACTTGCGGATGCTGCAACAAGCCTGACATCACAAGCGGCCAGGCCAATTTGAGAACAATAGCAGGGCAGCAACTATGATATTGCGAAACTAGTCAATGGCCACGACGATCTGATTTCATTGTAAGACAATGCGACCTCACAAAGAGATTGGAACCATAACATGCCCGATCACGTTTCGTGTGTCATGGGTTATGTGAAAGATGATTATCAGGTCAACTTGGAGATAATTAGAGTGCTACAGACCATGATACTGTGAAACTGGTCATTGACCACGGCGGTCTGATCGAGTTGTTTAACACAGTAAAACTCACAAAAGATTGAACCATAACACACTCACCTACATTCTGAACATGAACAGTGAGACTCCATGGCTCTGAATGAATGAAAACATGACGGTGGAGTGGCTCAGCAGCTTGCAATCGCCGCAGACTATGGTCATCAAAGAGCGCCAGCAGGCTAGTGAGGTACAATGAGACCAGGAGACTCCGGGTCCTCCGAATGAGGCTTAACCTTTCGTGGCGTCTTTTGTGCCTCATATCCAGAAGCCACAATCTTTGTCGCCCCGCTATACGGTGCAACCAGGGGCAAGTGTCCAGGTCACAACAGAGGTACGAAGTACCTACATGCATATTTTCAGATGAATATGATATTACATTTGATTTTATTTACGAGTCAACAAGTGTATTAGTGGTGAGTGATCCTCAACTATATCTTCAAGAGCCCCCCTTTCCACTCCTTGCCAGGCATTTCCGTCTTCACCCTCTTGTCTCTCATCCCCGCTCACTTACTTTTTATCGATCTGCATTCAATCCTTCAACTTGCCATTCTCCATCAAGATACATCAAGATGTGCCTCTCAAGCTCCGTTACCACTGTCTGCGGCGTGGACGTTTCGTATTATCTTTAGCGCGTTACCTACACCGCCTCTGGCAACGAAAAGCTCCCTTCATGTCGCCTGTGTCTCCATATCAAGTCTGCCGTTGTCAAGTACGTCTTTGACCAACGTTTGACACCGCCTTCCATCAAGTCCCCTGCCTTCAAGAACCATGTGCAGCGACTGAAGCCGCTCTGCAACCTTTCCCCTCCCGGCTCCGAGTCGGCTAAACAAGACTTCCGGCGGGTAGTAGATCGCTGCTTTCGTGACCTTTTCGCCTACACGGTGAGGTTTTGGACCTTACAGCATGGGCTGTTGCGAGCCGCGAGACTCCCTGACGGGCAGCTGAGGTACAATTGGTCTAGCGAATTGGCCGAGCATTGGAGCTCGTCTGTCGCAACCGTTGAAGCTTGGATGAAACATTTGAGCAAAATAGACTCTGCCAGTATTACCAGTAAGTTCCTTTCCATAACAAAGTTTCTCTTTTCACTCAGCAATCTTCACACTGGTCAGAATTTGATTATGGATTTTCAATAGCTGTCTCAGCATCCCAATTGGCCTTGCAAATGGACGATTTGAAGATTCGTGACGATGGTCCTTCGGCTTCAACTAAAAGTCCCAAAAAGATCACCTGGAGTAAGTCTTTGGCCTGATTATACCTCTTGAAACTTGCCATGCTACAAACCTATTTGCTGATACTGAAAAGTCCTTTATTCCTACAGAGTCAGCGAGTCCAAGCCTCTGGAAAGGGCTTCAAGCCCAACGAGCTCCGACGTATGGGCACCAACCAGCGCAAAGACTCTGGTAGAATCGACAAAAACAATCGAAGACCCGGTAACAGACCGATAGCCAACAAAGAAAGGAATTCTGGGCATAGAAGAGGCTCGAAGATACATCCAAGATCACACCGTCAGCCAAAAGATACAAGTCAAGGAAGCACGATCCGAGGGGACCTGGGAAGATCTCGTCACAGATTCAGACCGGGAGACACAAGCCGTGAAAGCTCAGGCAATCAACCAAACCCATTCGCAAAGCCAACATTTGCAGCCGATGCCCACGGGGCTACTCAGTATTAGACATGCAGGTCAGAACGAGGTTGCATTCGAAAGTTTTCAAGTTGAGGCATCGGCCACTCGCCTCGCGTCTGCTGCTCAAGAATCTGTCGAAGGCTTGGATGTCACACACCCAAAGAGCAACACCAGTGTCGCTGCCATTCACAAAAAACTCAGTTCTCCTCCACTCCATCCGGCTACCGCTTCGACTCCCGGAACGTCCAACCATGTTAAGAACCAGAGCCAGGGTTCGCCACATGCGAAAGCCGAAGTACAGGCAAAAATAACTTCAAACGTATCGAATGATATCGTGGTGGTGACTCCTAGCTTCTCAGCGGCTCAAAAGTCTATCAGCCAACCAAGTCACGCCGCCCCATCATTGCCCACTCTTTTGAATAAGCCTTTTGCAACAGGGATGAATGCTGTCAATCCAAGTATTGCTTGTCATAACCTGAGTAGCCACCGGAGCAGCTTTACAAAGAGATATCGGTGCCGGGCTGTAAACGCCAATGAATTCTGGGCACTTCGAACGAGATGCGTATTACTACAAGAACAAATGGTCGAGGCAGAGATGGATAGCAGTGCAGCAGTTTTTGATTTCTATTTTGACTATGTGGGCTTCGAGAAGAATGATTGATTTCACTGATTTAGGACTTGGTAATTTTCTTGGTTTCCTTGGGAACGGCGGACGAGTGCTTGAAGGATTGTGTGGTTTTCCTTTATCTATCGGATTATGTCTTCCTGTACGTTCCTCCCTACAGTCGTTACTCTATCCCGCTTTCTCTGCTATCGATTATTTTCTGTTCTAGCTATCTTTGCCTCCGTCTCTGGATCCAATACAAAATAGTCATTATATATTGATCGACGACTAGCTGGCTCCGCTTATGGTACAAGTAAGATCACGCACTTGAAACAGTGATACAAAGCTGCTTGCATGGAAGGTGTCAGGTCCAACTCTCGTTGAGCGCCATAATCATCCATTGGATGAATACAAGCATAAAAGGTAGACAGGACGACCTGGGGCGCCATATAGCTGAATTAAGTCAGTCACACACATTTTGTATAACTTCATTGTTACCAATCACCTCTGGAAGCAACGCACGCATCTGTGTTGGACTTGGCGAGAACAGCATCACCATCAGAGATCTGAGAAAGGTCTTCGTGTAACTTCAATAATTTCGTTTCTAGATACTAACGTTGTTCTCCTCGAAGGTACAATGGAAACTATGCAGGAGGCATTCTTCACAAGAAACCTCAGTTCATACAGAGGTTATAAGTACATTTCCGAAGATCATGTCAAGAGCTTGTCAAACGTCCACACAGAACTACTTCAAAGATCTTTATTCCAATCCCAACCACACTTTCTCGAGACATTCTCATCTGCTTTGGCACTTTCAACAAGCGGCATGAAGTCACTGTTATACGTGAAGCGTGTGCCTGGCCTCAAGAGAAGATGGGCAACAGCAACGCGTAATTCCATGGATCGCCGCTCGCCGGAAGCGTCCTGGTGGCTGTCCGATTGGATATCACCGTAGTCCTTATTACAGTAGAATGGGCTTACGATATTCAGGACGGCGTCCTCGATCAGCCGATTCATCGAGTCACCATTTGCCAGATCAGTGCTTTCGACGCTCTTGACCTCGTCATACGAGACGCCAATGATCTCGTATAAAGTTGGGAATCTATCGACGCGCGTATGCTGAAAGAAATCTTCATACGTCAAACAAATATCTCGCACGTCGACTTCTGATTGTGAGCGTCTCTATGTCCACTATACAAGAAGATGGAGTTCGAGAAGCATATACACACTTGAGAGCTGCTGCTTTGATACAAAGGTTCTTGGTGGACTTGAAGAAGATCGTGGGTCTCGGACGTCCGCGTCGTCCCAGAGGCCCAGTATTCGCAGCAGGAGTACGAAAACTTTACTCAGGCCCATGTCTGGATATCGCCAAACGGTCTGTGCCTTGACAATGACACTTGTATGAAAGGTTCGAGGTAGGACCAATGGACTATTGAGAACCAAGGCTATAAGCTGTCCGGTCTGAAAGGACGAAGGAGATACACTGGGCAAAGGTTTGTTGTCTGGTCTGGTCACCGACGAACAGAAAGTGATTCTAAGCCTTGGAACACCGTGTGAGCCTCTCAAATGACGTGCAATACAATATGGCAGAGCAGAAAGGACAATCTGTCCCCGTGCCTTCTTCTCAAGCTCATTCGTAGTGAAGTTCGAGCCTGGTCCGCGGCCCCCCGCCAGCCATGCACCAACAGCAAGTGGGCCGGTCATCTCAACGAAACGCTTATTGTACGACTGCCGGCTTCGTCTGACCGCGCTTTGCCAACTAGGCATTCCCTGAAGGGCTCATTGACTTAGCGCAGCTACGGCTTGCTTAGGAGGTGGCGTCCAGTGAAGTCTCGGTTCTTGGAATGAGAACTGTGGAAAAGGGGAAAAGGCCAAGGGTAGACATCCAGCTGCAAACTCTGACGCTTGGTCTTTTGGCTCAAAAACATATCATTTGACCTATCATATTCCGGCTTGCGCATGCATTCACCTAGTGGGTCAAATCATCCAATATAGCCACGGTGGACTCAGGAGGTGGCGTTCAATGGAGTCTTTCGACTTTGAAACGAGATCTGCATAGAAATCGGAAATCAATGGGCAGTCTTCCAGCTGAGAATGTATAGCTAGTCTTTCAGCTCCAAAACACATTATAGTAGCTATCACATGCCGTCAATGGTAGCTGCTTTTATTGGCATAGCGATTGGCTTTGAGCGAGTCCTGATTACTATCCCCTTTAACAATGAGAATTGTTAGGAGAATTATTCACGTCAAGTCCAGAGCGGTCAGAGGTAGATCGCCTCATCTGTACAAGATGAATTCCCATTCGAGAGACTTTGTCTGTGTATGTAGTTTTATCTTCGGGCAAACGAAAATGGGAGCATTGTCCCACTGACTATTAGATGCCCTTACGCACTTTGGTTGAAAGGTAGCAGAATTCCAAATGTCAAGCATATCCGGTCCGTACAATGCATACACAGGCCCTGTAGCAATAAGGGAAGCCATTTCTAGTCTGCCTGACCGCAGCCACAGCTAGCCACAAACTCACTGGTCAACAAAAGGTAATAAGACATGTAGTCCTCTGGTAATATGAGAAGTCACCTCGTATAGCTGTTAGCGAGTTTTTTTGCAGCTGCGTGAGATATAATATCATCAGTTTTCGTACGGGCTGTCCGCAGCTCGGCCCTTGAAATGAGGCGGATCATGTCTGTTCTAGAACAGTGACTTTCTCAGGTTCTGCCTGAGCCTCTCTATCAGGAGTGCCAGAGCTCCCAGGGCTGGGCTTTCAGGGCTGCCAGGGCCCCCCGAGTGATAGGGGTATCAGGACTTTGGGGGTCTTGAGTAACACGGGTTCCAGGGCTTTCAGGGCCGCAGAGACATTCTTGCCATTGGTCCACAGCCAGTTGAGCCACAAGGTTACAAAGTTACAAGGCTGCAGACTAGCTCTCCATCTGACAGGAGTGAATCCAAGAATCGTAAAAACAGAACCAAGATCCAGATGTCCCGTTGTAAAAGACCGGTTCAAAAGATTGTACATTTATGATAATACACCCACTTACCCATTCTGGTTCCTTGGAATCATTCCTCCTTGCCATCTATTGAGCTTGACACCCAAATCATGGCTGCTAACGCTGGACCCGAGGCTGGACCTCCGAGCAAGGCTACCGATCAGGACGAAGAAGAAATCACTTAATCGATCTTTTCGTACCTTGGAAAGATCAGGCACACAGACAGGTTCACTGACCGTCATGAAGCATCGTACCAAGTCGGTCTACGCCATCGACAACTACAAGGACGTTGGAATAGACTCGATGAACCACAACAGCCGAATGGTCCTGTGCCTGTTACCCAAACCTCTTCTCATTCGCCTCATGTCCCTGGCCAGCTTCCGCCAAGCAGAGTCGCTGCGAGCAGTGCCATAAGCGAAGTAACCGTGGCAACGAAGCTGAAGGAGAACTGGCAAAACTACCAGCAGCGGCGGGCGTCGACTGCCCAAGTCCCATTACCACATCCGCCGCTCAGCTCGGTTGCGACCAGTCAGGTCTCGAGACTCAGTCAGATGGCCGACGGCCGACGTGCACATGTCGAAGAAGCTATACTTCGATTCAAAAAGATGGCTTCTGGTACACAGGCTGGTGAGTATTTCTCTTTTCTTTTGGTTTCAAGGTCCAGTCCTACTTTCTCGTAAACAAGGTGTCTCTATATTGAGCTTTTGCAAGTAACTAATAGCGGATACTGGCTAAAAAAACTCAACTGCAAAGAGAAACCCACAACACCATTGGCCACGCTCCCAAGGCACGATAAAGCGACCGAGCTTCTGCACGATTGTCAAAATGGCGCCGCAGCCAGATCCGCCAATGAGGAGCTTGCGGCGATGTTGGAGAGACAAAAGCAACTGCTGGCTGACTTTGTGATGTTGGATTTTCGGGCGCGTGAGATCTTTTGGGAGTCAGGTGCGTACAGAAAGTTTCAGAAACCAGAGCCGACGGGAGAATAATCCTCTAGTCAAGGGGTCCCAGCATTGAGGTCGGTGATACATAAAATGAACGGGACAGTTTAATTGAAGAACTACTTTGTGAGTGTAATAGCGGCCGGTCATTGAGTGAAAACAGAATCGAAGCATTAGTATTACTCAAGGCGCTTTCATTTGAACATTGATTCTCAGATCAATCGTTTTCTCACTTCTGTAACTGTCAAGGCACCACTTGAATATAGCTTTAGGTCTGAGAACAAATATGAAAACCATAAGCCCTCCACAAAATCAATTGAAAGAGTACCAGTACCACTATTTTGTATTTTGGAAGCTATCTATTCGCTGTAGCTGAGAAATCGCAGGGTTTCTGGATGTTGATGTCAATCACCGGAGCAGGCTGATAATCAGAGGCCATTTGTACGTCAAGCAAGAACAAGATAATAACCCACTACAACCCATGCGAAAAGTTTTCCAATAAACTTAGCAAGTTAAGAACCAAAGGAAAATAGCATTCTTAAGGGGAGGAGATCACATATCAACTGGAATTGAGATTACTTACAGACAAGGATGTATGTGGCCGAAAAGAAAAAGTATATGCACACAGAAAATTGTGTATGAAAATGCGTCCATACCCACATATTGAATTTGGACTATCAAAACAAGATTTGCAGAGTTCGGATTGCATTCAGAGTGATTCTAGGTGCAGGAAACATGGATTGCTAAAATGTATAAGATTACTCCTCATGATATCGAGTCGAAATTATGTGCATCACGCGGCATTGTTCCTCTTTTATGCTCGCCCATGCCTTCTCGCCCTACGAAGCCACGCACGGTATTCGACGTAATCAGCTTGCGTACAATGCCAAACTGGAGGGGAAGCTGTGAGAGGTGTTCTATTCGAAGAGGAAATATTTGAGTGCTCTGCTCTGGAACAGACTGGCCAAACTAAGGTACAATCTGCTGTTGGGTCTTTGGGACGGGTTCGAGAGAATGCTGCACATGACCCGTGGTTGCTGCAGATCCATCTTTGTTCCCAGAAATCGCCATGCTGGTTCGTGCCGACAGAGCTTTCGGAGCTGGAACAGGAAGAGGTACCGCAGGTGAAGTCAAGTGTCGTATCTGCTGCGGATGTGCGGAGACGCTCTGTAGCTGTGTTGCCGGAGCCTTGTGGCTGGGCGACGGAATTTGGGTAACTTTAACAGTCGTAGCGGTTTGGAACAATGCTTGTGTAGACTGGCTGTCCGGCTCTGTATTGATCTGATCGTCCGAAGCGACATGCATGGGCGACTTCTTAACCAGTGGCGACTCCTCTTGCGCTCCAGTGGCGGGCTGCGAGGCCACAGAAGCAGGAGCATTATCACAAACATTAGTGCTCTCGATATCCGGGGCTGGAGCAGTACCAGATAGCTGTGAAGGAAGAAAATGTGACTCGTTCTTGGGCAACTCTTTCTCGTTGGCCTTGTCGGAAACTGCTGGTAGAGTGTCCTTTGTCGCGGTCTCACGGATGAACGAGTTGTTGGTGGACTGGTATCCTTCTCCAAATGGCATGGACAAGTGCTGGGGGTTTAGCCAATGAAGCGGATGTCTGTCGTTCTATGACGACGTTTGTTGTACTAGCCAAAGCTTTCGGTGTTGCTTTGACAGTGGTCTTCTGCGGAGCCACTGCTTGTCCGACGCCAGGCGACGGCTTGGTGGCTCGAACGGGAAACTGAGACCTTTTTTTGGGCGTGGAGACTTGTGTTGGTGGACTCATCTGTTGAAGCTTTATTAATGGCTGCTTGTAGAACTGCTTGTCCCGTTGCATGCCCATGTGAAGACTGTGCGAGCGGCTGTGGGGTGGGCGTTGCGCCGGCAGCTTGGGCAGGCCGTGGCTCGGGTACGGCAAAGGAAGCTTGGACGGGTGACGAATTCTCGTCTGTACGGTTCGTCTTGAGTTTGCCGCGTATATCCTTCTCTTCCACCCAGATGGTGATGGCATTCACCAGGTTTCGCCAAGTCGGATGGGCCAGCATACTGGGAAGGCTCTTGGCCTGCGCTAAACACGCAGGGTCCCAGTCCAGCTCATCGTCGACCTCCTTATACCTGTAATCGGGCTGGAGAGACTCGGCGTAGGCAAGTCCCTTATTGACAAGGACTGCTCTCATGGAAGCTGCACTTGACTTGCCATTTGTGTCTCGATAGAAGCGCTGGACCTAGCGTGCACGTAGTAGCCATCGATCCGTCTTGCTGGCATCGTTGGCGAAGAATTTGGTGATGATGTCCCAGAGGTCTTCGCTTATGCCACCAGGCTTGATATTGGGCGTGGGATCGGCCATGGATTCCATCGTACGTCGAAGTCTTGTGAGGATGTTTTCCTGAAGGTCTTGAAGCACTTGGTCAATATTGGCATCGAGAGGAGTCGGATGACAGTAGCATACTGGTTGACTTACAAGTGGTACCCAGAGCTCGTGGCCTAAAGCTATTGTGTCAGTGGAAAGCAAGAAACTGATTAGAATGTTTTGTTAGCAAGAAACCAGGCAGAGGTGAATAAGGTCAAAGGTAAGGCGATGGTAAGGAGACTGGCATTAGACATGGACGCACAGCGTAGGAATTATCATTCTTTCGTTTATATTTTCATGGGCAGGTCAGATGTCCTTGAATGTCTCGTCTAACTCGTTACTTTAGGGCCAAAGAACTCAGATTTACGGATAGACCGAGTACAGAAATGGACAAATCCCTGAGAACATTTCCATTGTACTTCTGGCCTCCGTTTTCCGTCTACGTACTGCAGCTCCAGGCATTCACACAAGTCTGGGTGTGCAATATGATAGATACAGTGAAGACACGCTTAGATATGGACACGCAAATCTGTCACGTTTGGGTCCTCTTGGGTGTAGTCTTTTGTGGTGGTTTAGGGCGGTGCTGTAGCCAAGACTGTTGGTGGCTTTTGTGGCTTTCTGTGGCTTTCTGTGGCTTGGTCTAGAGTACTGGTCCAAGATTGCACACTGCAACCCATAAAAATAAGCTGAGATATTGACATGTTGACACATTGATGTCTGCTTGCGTTCGATATCGTTCCAAAATGTTGAGCGTAGTCGTGCTCGCTGCCGATCCCGGGGTACTTTTGTCGAGGTCACTTGACTTATAAGAACAAAGACGTCGTTTCTGTTTGTTTTCAGGGAGATCGCGTTACCCACTCTTCTCCAACGCGACAGTTGTTCTCCATCATTTCTTCATCTGTCAACGTGTGGTGTCTGGCATTTCCAATGCTGCCACATTTCCCGACACCCTAAATCATATTCTTTGCCCCAATAACCCAAAACACCAACAACGCCACCGCTGGTAATACCACCGATATGGGTCCAGCTCAAGGCTATACTGCTTCGTTCTCGTTTGAGTCGGCCCCCAGCAGCGCCAAATCACTCGATGTAGACTCCTATAGGGTCGTGCTCCTGTATATGAGCAAAGGTGCTCTTGTCGTGGACGACGATTATGAGTACGATGATGATGATGGTGATGGTGATGATGACGATGATGATAATAATGACAATGGGAATGCTGAAGACTGCGAAAGCTTCGAAAGCGACAGTGCTAGCAATGATACGTCCTCCTCGATTGTCGAACACGAACACCAAGAGGACCCTCCTATTTTGCTGTGTCTCCATAAGTCCTGGGGACAGGCCGCGCCCTCTGTTAAGCCCACCTTGCCTTTTGCCATTCATATCTACAGAGGTGACAAAGGCCAGGCTTTTGTTGTCGGTGGCGACTCAGTGCTTCGGTCGAGGCGTCGTGCGCTTGTCAAGGCACAGGTAAGCCATTGGCAGTGACTGTGACACGCCCTCTGCCTCCTCCTCCTGCTCCTGCGGCTTCCTTGAACCTGTGTTGGGATCGGCTGTTGTTAAGGATCGTCGCTTTCTCTTTGGCTCTCATGCTCACCTGTGTCGCTCGAGTTCACTACGAGATGGCTGTGGTGGGCCGGTCACCAGTCTGTGCCCTGCCTGGTACTTATGAGAACATATCGAGTCTGGCAGCTGGATACACAGCCGTAGTTGGGGCACTGTTTACTCCCTTTGCTATCGAGAGGCAGGACGATCAGTGGATCTTGAAGCCGATATTGATATCCTCACCCCAGCCTGCGCACTCCCCAAGTTGTTTGACAACCCCGACACCACCATTCTCCGTTTCGCTGACGAGATTTCCGCCCCTCCCTCCACCCTCCTACGCATCCCAAAAACTACACCATCTCACCATCTCACCGTCAACAACACTCTGTCGATGCGTGCCCACAACTTCACAGGGCGGTCTATACTCACACCTCCTCAGTCTCTGCCGCCAACACGCCGAGCAACGCAATAATCCCAACGATGTATACTCGGTTTGGACACCCACACAACACCTCGAGTTGTCCGAGGTTCAAGCATGGAGCGTAGGCTCCTCTGTCCCTGTGGTCCGTTTTCTGCACGAGCTTGCTCGCGCAATTGAGACAGTCGGTACAAGCCAAGAGGAGGACATGGCACTGCACGGCAGCAGTGACCCGGTCAAGGTATCGATTCGACTTGTTGCTGCGTCGGTTGGCCAGCTGCGATACTGGATCGCCTCATTTCGAGAAGGCCTCGTCGGTCGGGACTATGATCTAGCGAGCATGGACGACATTGTGCAAGGCCTCGACGCGAGACAAGCGTACATTGTCGACTGGTCTGTGCGCCATGGCTTGCCATGCAAGGAGTTGAAGGTCAATGAATCCATGATGTTGTATGTCTGTCCATTCTCTTCCATCCTGGACACGAGTGGCTTACTTTTGGTATTCTTTCCAGCCCCGAGAAACAGTCCAAGGAGTGGCGCTGTGCAGCATCTGTGGAAAGCCTCTTTAACGAACAACATCTGATGGACAGCTTCTCCACCACGCGCGATACAATTCATTCCTCGGCCAAGACACTCCAACGCATCATGACCCAGCTCGAGTCGCTTAATCACACTCTCACCGTTTGGATCCATATGGCTGCGGCCTCGTATAGCTATCTGCAGGTGTTGGACGACGCTCACGGGGTTGAGATGCCTTTGATCACAGACACTGGAACAGGGAGCCATTCTCGCCCATGGAACCGGCGAAACCACTTCAACTCCAAAGGAAACGTACTGCCACTTCAAGCAATCTTGACACGACTCTTTGCCTACTACATGCCATGGCTTGATCAAATGTTGACAAGAGCTGTCTGCATTGCGCTCGAGGAACCGTTTTATATTGCGATGTGTCGCGTTGTTTCGCGTTTCAGACGACTATAAATGGCTTTATAGCCCTGAGATCAACGGAATTATTATTAAGTAACTAAAGGATTAGTCTAAGATTAAAGTAAATTATCTGTCTATCTTATAAGAGGAAAAAGCCCTTCTTAAAGAGTTCGTTTGAGAGAAAGGCTATAAAAACCCCTTTATCCGGCTTATATAAAGGCTTAAGGGTTAGGGTCAAAGACCATCGTCACACGACGTAACTTGATGCTAAGGCAGACGCGCTCGAGTCCAGTGTGGCAGTTGTACGGGAGCCGCGACGGGCTGCCGAGGCAAGACGGAATGGGAAGAAGGGCTGAAGAATGATTGGTTAAGGTGTACTCCAAGAAGATGCGTTGCAACCTGTCTATGTGTTTGCGGAGGAGATTTGGAGTAGTGAATCGGTGGTCTGGGTATTGCATGATGGTAAGCAATATCAAGTTTGAATTGTGACATTGGGCCATTGGACTGTACAATGATTCATTCTAGATAGATGATTGTAATCAATGCCACGACCTTTCCAACTAGTTAATTCAGGAACGCAAGACAGCTTTAGAGCCATCGACAGATCCATGCATCTTTTCCTATTCCACATTTTGGACACAAGTTGAATAAATGCCAGGAATCGCAAGTCTTTTTGGTTCGACTATGACACCGAGAAAGCACTCTTTGTTTGTGATGTGGTTCCCTCTGCGGCTCTCGAACACAAATATTTGTATATAAAAGTACATAGGTACACTGCTGCATGCAGATAGGTTGTATGGCAGTGATTTATCTCCCGGCACGTCACTTGGATTTTTCTTTCTAATTCAAACTGAAATTTATTCTCTTGCATTTTTATCTACTTGCAAGCACCGAAACACGCTTATTGTAATCGTCTCGCACATACGAAAGTTGGGGACTGCTAAGTTAGGATTTGATGTTAGGAGCCGATCCAGGCATTTCCGTCTTCGGACACAATGTAAAGACAGATTCAACAACGCGAGCCAAAAAAAAAAAAAAAAAAAAAAAAAAAAAAAAAAAAAAAAAAAAAAAAAAAAAAAAAAAAAAAAAGAAGAAGAAGGAAGGAAAAGACATGATTAAAAGCAAAAGAATAGTCTTTACGGAATACTATTGCCGCCAATACAATTGGTTCGAACACGTGCATTTTGCGACTTGGACACCTTTTCCGCTTTGCTAGTAGCCAGCCGTCACCTTGCTGAAATGATCGTGCAGTTGTAAATGGGAACGGTTACCAATAACTCAGGGCAAGTTCTAGAAGAATCCATGTCAAAACCAACAGACCTCTTTCGCCCTTAGGACCCACTGAAGCTCACTGTAGCTCCCTGTAGCTCCCTGTACCCCACTGTACCACCCCTGTCGCTTACTGCCGCGCATCTATCCCGCCCAGACCCATTGAAGCCCCACTATAACCACATTCCTGTCCAAGCACTGCGCACCAAACTCAGACCTTCTATCGGGCAGGACCGGCATCACCAATGTTGTGTATTATGCCAGGGTTAGGGTTAACCTTTTGTTTAAGACGTGTCGCAATGTTGCTATTGGCCAACCTCACCTTTTCTCATCTCCCATACGCCGCAAATGCAACGCGTCTCAGACGCGCCGCGCCCATGTTTCTTGCTCCTCCTCGACCTGCCTTGCTACCACGACGTGTCCCTGATCCTGCAGCTGCGACGGTACGCGGGTCTGCGCGGATCCAGCGACCACACTTCGTCTGTCCTTTTCCTTAAGGAGCAACCCGTCTCCCTCAATACTATCGCTCTTCTTGCCAAGAGAATGCTATTCTCTGTTACAGCATCGTGCTTGCTAACGCTGGTGTTCTGTCAGGTTTTCGAATACGATATGATCATGACCCCGATACTCCTGTTCCTGTCCGCCCTTCCTGCTGCCATCCTTCTCCCTGTTCGAGACGAATCGCGGATAGTTTCTCGTCGCCCTACGACACGCTTGATGAAAGGAAAATGAGGAAGAATCTGCAACGCTGGTCTGGAAAGAGGTGGGAACACAATACTGACAAGGAGGTGATAGTATGGTAAAGGTCCTTGAAGAGGTGGAAGCATGACACGAGTTCTTCAAAGAGGTGGTATCATATACGCCTTTCGGTTTCGTCGTCGTGGCCTTGCTCTACGGTCAAAGTTCTCTCTTCTCGCACGCTGCGTTCCCACGCTGTACGAAGGTGATATTGCCCTGCTGCCCTTTGATGCCTTCCAATATTGCCCGCTAACCGTGTGTCTCGAGGATGTGCGACTGTGGGAGTGAAACAAGATCTTCAAGTCGCAGTGTTTTCGCAGACACATCGTCGCCCGCTCCCCTATTTACTCAGCCTCTGGTGCTAATTGGGAGTTGTGTTAGACGGAGTGATCCCATTCCGTGATTCTTGCCCTCCTCTGAGTTTCAGACTTTGATTGATAATCTGTTCCAGACACCACACCTGTACTCGATCTTGCTGGATTTGCTGACTGATTTACGGATGCCAGGTAAGCAGAACGACCTGTTTGTCTTCCCTGCTTATGCTCCGTCCTAACCCTTGCTCCCGTTTGTTTCCTTGCTTCCTTTATATCCATTATCGTCCTCTTCTGCTCATCTCTGCTTGCCTTGCATATTAGATCATATGGCACTCTCTCCCGCTCCTATTCGCTTCCTCTTTCCTGGTCCTCCTGTTGCCTATGCTCTTTGCTCTGTTCGTCCCATTCCCCTGGTTGCGGCCTGCACTTCTGGTTTATACAGCTCGTCTGAACCTTTCGTTCGTCTGCTTGTCTTCTCCTTGCTAACCTCCTTTGCCTATTTTGCCCTTTTTCTTCTTATCCTTGTGCTTTCCTCTGTGTACTTTATATCCGTGGCTATTTTGTCCTCCATGCCTTTCTGTGCTTGTCATCTTCTCTGCCTTTTCTTTTGCCTCTGTGGCTCTCTAGCCGTGGCGCTCCTTGGGGACTCCGCCTCCGCCTCTGCTGCGCTTCTGCTTCTTCTATGCCTCTGCTTTTCTTGAGACTATGACTTTCATCGGTATCTACTTTAGCCCCGTCCCTGCCCCTTATTCGTCTCTGCTTCTCTTACCTGTGGCTCTTCTGCGCCTCTGGCTGGTTTGGCCTTGTCTCTTTCTCCCCTGTGGTTCGCCTCCTTATTTACGCCTCTTGTGCCTCTGCCTCTCTTGCGCCTGTAGCTCTCCTTTATCTGGCTGTTTTATATCTCTGTCTCTTGCAACTGTGGCTTTTTCTTCTACAGCTGTGGTCCTCCTGCCGCGGCGCTTCTCTTGCATCTCTGCTCCCTCTTTAAGTCTTCGCATGTCCTGCGCGACTATTATTAGCTGCACTTGTCAAACAGTAATTTCGGTAAGCGTACTCAATCGTTCACCGCCTACGACGTATGCAAACATTTGCTGGCTGTCGAACAGGGCTCGATTATTCGCTCAAACATCCTCCGTACTTATCCAGCATATCGAACCTCGAAGTCCCTTGCGAGTACACCCTTTGTATCCAACACCAAAAGCTCCTAGTTTCCATACACTGATACGCTGGTCAGGCCAGCTGCAAGGCAACAACCAGAATACTTTGAAAGAGCTTGTGCTTGGGTAGATATTTGGAGATCTGTTGCGCGGCAAGTGCTGTTGCGGGACCACAGAGTTCACGTCGTAGCTCTTCTCTTGAAGTCTGGCTCTCAAGTAGTTCTCCAGTCTCGCTCCTCGCCGCGCGTTGTTGTTGTCGTTGATGGCTGTGTTGAAGCATACTGACTGAATTACCTTTGTCGTGGCATCTTCGTCCACATATGAGATTTGAATGCTTGCGATATGCTTAGAATAATTGCTTTTAATGTCTCCAGATCGACCGACGCAGGTCCATGAAGGGATACGTCAATCACCAAGTCCTTCATATCTTATGTCCTACTCTTCCCCTGCCCCGAGTGTCCAAGCGTTTGACCTCGCATTCATCCACATCAGCCTCGAGCGTACAGTCCATGGTCGAGTCGTAACGGTGAGTGACCTGTGAGTGCTACCACGTTTGCCATCTGCATTGCCGCTCACTGCGTATTCTTTTCTCGAATAATGCTTCTCCTACCCAGTCAGTTCCCGTTGCACTTGGGTTATAAGAAGGGGCATCTTAACGTGTCAACCCAATGACGGCGCGATACCTGCAGTCGAGGCTTATGCTAATTCCCGTTGGACAACGTCCCGAGGACCTATGTGCACTATAAGTCGGGTCTTGGAGCCTAGGACCAAAGGTGGTGCGTGAAGCGATATGCGATGCATGTGCTCCAGCATCGAGCAATGGCTGTTCTTGATCAGGATATCTTGAGATACCTCGCGATACGATCTTGTGATGGATTCCACGTCTAGTCCCGGTGGCACCTCTTCGTAGTACGCTCTCGCCATCCTCCTCTATCGGCATTCTCCTGTAAGCCCTTTATCTCTGTCTTGGTCCCTGTCTTTTCACTTGGTGGCTTCCGGTACGTTGCTCTCGTCCACCGTGTCCAATATGCTAAGAGATACTTACAGGAAAACATAGGATCATTATCATCACTAGCAATATTACTCCCCCTTTCCGCTCTTTTCCCACCTTGCACTATACCTAGCTTTGCTACGAGACTCTGGCGACGACAGTAAGCACTTAAGGATTACTCTGCTATATAAAAATCAAATTATTAGTGCTGTCTGTAACTTTATCTCCGTGGCAGAGCTCTAGTTCGAATCGATGCCTCCTTAAACAACGTTACCACCTGATGATCTGGCATTGCTAGTAAATTATGCATATTTAACACTTTTCGTTGCCATCTTTGTTCCTTGTCCCCTTTTGTTAAACGACAGTGGCCTTAATGACTTATTTCACACTCTACCGTACGTCCTGTAGCAGAATTGTATCGTGATGACTCGCTATTCGAGCTAGCATCACGTTCTGTAGCTGCTGCTGCGTCGTAGTTGATAGCCCTACTTGATCCTCTTGTTCTATTACGATATATCTTTGGCTGTGCTTCGATTCCTCCTGACCTGGATTACCTTTTGCTGAATATAATGCCATTTTCCAGTCGGCAACTTCCACCTCGAGGCATCGGCAAGCAATTTTTCTTGAAATTACCTGTCGGGGAGATTGCTGTCCAGGCATGGAACCACCACCTGCATCCCGCGTTTCAGCCACGGAGACGGTCTGACAAAGAGACTCGATCCTCTATAGGTTGCTCTGCCGGCTTATAGTGCTTTCAAGTCAGTCACTCACGTGGCTTCATTCTCGGTCCGTGCTATCCTTTCTTTCTCTCCACTCTTGGCAATATGCTGTGCTCAGTTTGTAATAAGCAGACAAGATTAGCCATTCCAATATCTCCTTTAAAGCCTCTTTGCTATGTTATACATACTTTCATCGATTATGCATGCTGCCCTGACCTATTCTGACCTTTAGAACTTGCTCTTTACCCTTTTACTTTGCTTCTTGATTCTTGCTCTTTGTCTTTGCATCTTTGCTCTATACTCTTCGCTCCATCCTCTTTGTTACTTGCTCCGAGTGCTTTACTTTTAGTCTTTGCTCCTTTCCTCCGGCTGCTTGCTCCTGGCTCTCGGCTCTCGGCTCTGTTCTATCGACTAGATGGCTGGCTTTAAATCTGTTTATTTCGAGCTCCGTCCAGACTATGTATGAGATTGCCAACTCTTCCTTCTTTCCTTCTTTCCTTCTTTCCTTCTTTCCTTCTTT